>PPHD01017653.1:0-14943 GCA_002909625.1 Bambusicola thoracicus
AGCTGCCCCTCCCCTGACACAGCTCCATGCCGTTCCCTCGGGCCCTGTCGCTGTCACACAGAGCAGAGCTCAGCGCTGCCCCTCCGCTCCCTGTGAGGAGCTGCAGCCGCCATCAGGCCTCCCCTCAGCTCCTCTGCTCTGCGCTGAGCACACCAAGGGGCTTCAGCCTTGCTCTGAGAGCCTTACCCATCGTTGTAGCCCTCCTTTGGATGCTCTCTAATAGTTTTATGTCCTTAGATTTTGGCATCCAAACCCGCACCCAGTGCTGGAGGTGAGGCTGCACAGCACAGAGCAGAGTCTCACTCAGCAGCAGTGCTGGGCCTGGTGCACCCCAGGTATTGGGCAAAGGGCCAACCTATTCACTCTTTAGAACAGGTCTAAATAATGAGGGCCGAACCGGACCTCCTGCTACCATATCCTGACTGTTGCAGAGGTCTGTAGGACTGCGCAGATGGTAGCAGCACTGGGAAATACGTGGTAATAAAACCTGTGTAGATAGAGCCAGAGGGTCTTGAGTTAATGGCAGGAAGAGGAATTAGGTTTCCTCCTCCAATCCTTAGCCAAGCCATTTTCAGATTTAATGAAGATCAGCATTTCTGCTGCTACCAACATTTAGTTCAGAATTACATCCCAGTTTTCTTCAGCAGGCAACACTGCCTGTGTCTCACCATTTGCTGAATGCTCTTCACAGTAGTGCTTGGTTCCATAGCTCTCACCTTCATGTTCTGCAGAAACCACTGTCGAGTCCTTGAAAGCACCGTAAGTGCTGAAGTTGATCAGTGCTGAGGAGTCATGGTGGAGGGAATGCTTCCACAAAAATAATAATAATAATAATGAAAATCAGAGGGAAAAGATGAACATTATCTGCCTTTGAACAGTTTTCTCAGAGGCAACTGCTGCTTTCAATTTTTGTCCATCTGTGTTACCATTTTATCACATATCAACATCTGAGTATTGAAAAATGAGAAAAATTAACAGTGCTCCTGGAAACAATGCTGTCATATAGTCTACTTCATTACTGTTGAGCTTTGAAAGGTAACTAAATGGCAGTCGGTCCTGTGGGGAAATTCTTGAGAAACAATCTTTATTATAAAGAAATTAGTTAAGTTGTACTTCATGTTGCCATTGTGAAGTTAAGAAAAGTCCTGATGATAAAGTGCCACAGCTCTTCATGAGTGCCACAAGGAATGCGTCTCCCATTTGTCAGTCTCTCTCCCCACTTGCCAGGGGCCTAGATTTTCGCAAGAAAATTACCCTTGAAAAGCAGGGGGGATTGCAGAGCTGCTAAAGCAAGTTAGTCCTTTGGCCAGAAAAATGTTATTTTGAGCTCACCGTATAGGAAGGAGACACAAGCACCCCGAGTGAGGCAGCTGGCAGTGGTCCTGTGCTCCAGAAGTCCCACACTTGACTGCGCTGACCACACACATTTTTTCAGTTACCAGGAAGAAATTCACTTAGTGTTACTTCAGCCAAGAGGAGGAACCCCAGAAGAAGCTTTAGGAGGACTCTTCAGAAGCTTGAGGTGAGCGGAGGACAGCTGGGCATTTCAGTATCACCTGGGCCTAGCAGAGCAGTATCGGATCAGAGACTTTTCCTTGCCTTCAGAAGTGACTCACATTAATTATCTTTTCTCTCTGTATATTGTCTAGTGTTTACTTGTTACAGTTCTGTTTGGTTTTTCATTTCTTTCAAGAAAATGAAAAACATCGTCACCACGTTTCCCTTCAGTTTAGGTTTTTTAACCTTTCCTTGGTACAGGATTTCATTACGCTAAGAGCCTGACATTGTTTGGGCTCTTTGCCACTCAGATGGCATTTCTGGAGGGCCCTCAACTTTTTCATTGAGTATTGTTCCTACATCTGCCCTTCCTACTTATTATCCTATTACTGTTAGCTGTGTAAAAAGCTATTCAAAAGAGTTTTATGATTTTTTTCTGAACTGTTTATGTGCACTTAAGCTACAGAAACTTAATGGGAACATCCGTTAATGGTGTAAGTGGTACGTGTGATTGATTCATCATTATAGCTGCTCTAACAAAGTAACTCCTTACGTTTTCTTTGTGAGACAGATGGCCAGGAAGGTCCTCAGTCAGCCCACGTTCTTGCTCTCCCCATTCATTGGTCAGTTACTTGAGTGATGGTAGTAGGCAACTCCTCGATATCTACCAAAAGGGTCAGATATTTGTCTCTGAAGGAAAACTTCAAAATGAAATGTATCACTGCATTCATGATCGGGGCTGAGAGCTGTTGAAATAATTTCTCCAAAATAATACCATGCTACAGTCAGCACCCTTCACTTTTATAATATAGAATGCAACCAACCAGAGGTTACCTCCAGAAAGTTAAAAGCCTTTTATTTTTTTACTTATAAGAAAACTACCAATCAAGAACATAAATTTTGCATAATCCTTTTAAAAAAAAAAACCTCTTATATGGGAAGTTTGTTTATAAAGAACAAAATTTTTAAGGAGTATGACAACAGCTACATCTCATTGAGACCCATGTCAGGCAAAAGACAACACTCCAGTGTCTTTTAAGACTTCTTGGAGATGGCTCTATTCCCCTTCCTGCCCTATATTAGCCTAGTTATCACAGGAGGCCTCAAATTAGCTCAGAACTCCAATCTTTATGAAGCATTTTGACTGTTTAAGATTAACCCTTCTTGAGTCACAGCAGACATCTACTTCTGCAGCTTGCTCCTACCACTTCAGTATTAGCTACCTCCCAGAGATACCCTAAGGCAGTAACGAGTTCAGTTTCACCAGATTCATGCTCCACTGCATAAGCTAGCTCCCCTCTAGCCACATGCATATCTGATAAATAGTCCAAATACTTGCATGGGATTTACACAGTAGCAATGAAGTCGTGGTCAAAGCTCTGTGTTAAGAGTACAAGCCTGATAGCAGAGATGAGATCAAAAGCTTAATGGATAATCAGCTTGCCTTGTTAACAATATTGTAAGTAAAACTAAAGTAGAAAGATCAATCTTCTCCCTTAACTTTCTATTTTTTCTACCTTACTTTTCTGGTCTAGGGTTATGTGAATGTATCCTGCTGCAGCCTTACCTGCCGCTTAGCACTGGCTTTGTTTAATAATTAAATTGCAGGTGCTGTGGACCCAGCACATGTTGCTTTGGAGATGCCTTTGGTTCTCACCTGCGCAGTGAGAAGTTTTTAAACATTCTTTGTGAGGCTTTACCTTTTCATACATTTTTGTTTGATCCTTCAGCGAGAGACAGTTTAAACTACTACTACTTAATCTTTACAACAGCCATCCCCTCTCCACCCTTTCCTCCTCACCTCCAACATGGTTTGTGGTGGGAACTCTGATTTCATTAGGATAACAAATTAAAATGAAAGAGACTGTTATAGAATTAGAGAATACAAAATGGAAATGCAGAAATTATATGATGATCCTAATGCAGAAAAAAAAAATGATACGTAAATAACATTTTTCAAAGTTAAGTGACAAAGGAAGTTTGAAGACATTCAGCACACACAAAAAAACAAACATCAGAAGTCTCATATGGAGATGGCAGTAGACAAAAGCATAGGTATTTCTTAGTGTAATACCTACAGAGAAGAGGATTGCCATTTTAACATCTTCCTAGTGCATCATAGATTGGATTATGGCACTGCTCTGCCAAGTCATCAAGAGCTGGGATAACTCCTGATGGAAGCATTTACTTCTGCTCCAAAAACCACCTGCTTGCACAAGAGTCATCATCCCCTCCTCCAGTGCCTGGAGCCACTTGGGGTGTCCGAAGGTCTCCAACTGTCTTTTACTCCTTGAGTAAGGAGTGAGTTGGTTGTTGTGTTGTGGGGTTTTCTTTTATCGTTTGCAAGCTCAGTATCCCATGTATGTTCTCTTGTTCTCTTGCAAGCTGTGACAGTGAAGTTCCCTGTTACAGGTGCTTGATCAAATGATGAATACACAGGCTGAACTCGCAGTCAGGATTATAGAGCAAAGAAAGATTTTTTTTTTCTTTTGATCCTCCTTATGCTCCAAGGAAACTCTTTGCTTCTAAAGAGCTTTTAAAGGTGAACTCAAAATGTGGCCAGAGTTTAAACTGCTTAACTTTCTTTGAAAAACTGTTCCCTGCAGATAGCTTGAAGAAAGCACCTATGAGCATTTAATTCGACTGGATTTTAGGGGGAAGGGGGATTATACAGCTACTGAGCTTCAATAATATGTGATCTTCTCAGGAAGGTCTAACATGATTACGCAAACATCACGTTGGTGCTGGCCAAAAGCCCTCCAAAGCACACTGAATTGCTGGAGTCATGAGGTTTGCCTGTCTTTGCACAGATTGTGAGGTTTGCAGGAGGCAAGAGTAATCCTGATGGCATTGCCCATACTGGCATCAAGCTGATCCCACAGGCAGTGCCAGCAGACCCTGTGCAGCCATACGGCAGGCTCAGCAGCCACCCTACAGCATCTGAGGACCTGGCAGAACCAAGCACCCTGCTCGTGGCTGCAGGAGACCTCTTGCATCCTCCACAGTTGACGCCCTCCCACCACGGCTGTCAATTTCCTGTGTTGGGAATTAGGTGCATTCTGTCCCCAGAAGAGAAGTACCAGAATGCCCAACCTGCTGAAAAGTCTCATTTTGGCTGCTTTCCCAAATCCTTCCTTTCATCTTGTTACCCAGCCATGATGCAGCAAGAGTAGGCAAAAGGATGCAAAGCTGTCTGGTGTGCTTCTGTGGTACATGCAAGTGGGATCCAAAACAAATTCAAGGAAGGTCATGCAAAAAGTGCTGCAAAGGCTTTTGAAACAGGCAACACGAATGCACCTGATATGATGTGTGAGTATCCTAAGAGTACAGCACTAAGGGGCATGGTCAAGAGAAGCGTGCAGATGTGGCAGTTGTTACCAACAAGCAGAATGAGCCCCGTGGTCAGAGACCTCGTGACAGAGGCATCAGGTTTGATGTTGTAGTTGGGCAGCTAACTGCATAGAATCATAGAAACATTAATGCTGGAAAAAGACCTGTAAGATCATCTAGTCCAACAGTCAACCCACCAGCACCATGCCCACTAACCATGTCCCTCAGTGCCACATCTCCTCATTTCCTGAATAGTCCTGGGTACAGTGACTCCATCACCTCCCAGGGCAGGCAGCATGAGATAAAGACACAGATAACAGATAGATAACAAGATGACACCTAGGCTTCACACCAAATTCAGCAGTTTGTCAAGGCACACTGATGTGTTTGATAAGACAAACGCCACTCAACAAGCAAACCAGTGCTTCTAGACTAGTTTCAGTCTCCAAGCTCACGCAAACAAAAGTTGCATGCGGAATATAATGCAGTTGCTAATACTAATCTTTAAAAAGGTGTTGATAATATAAACCTCTTAACTCTGAGGGGAAAATAACAAAATTGTTACATAAGGAAAATTATTTGAGAACTGCTCCTGCATGTTTATTTAAAAAGAGTCAAAATAAATATTATGAATTCGAACAACAGAAATTAGAAAAATATCTCAATTAGCAGGCTCGTGCGATCCCAGCTCAATCTTCTGCTTTCCTCCCTTACCAGAAAGTCATCTGAATTGTAATTCTTGCGCAGGCTTAAGACTGTCTGTCAGGCACTGGGTAAGAAATGTCAAAGGATGGGATGAGACACAAAAGAAGGTTTAAGGGTGGCTATGTTGACCATACTGAAAATCTCTTCTACAGCCTTGTTTACACAGTGAACGAGGGAAACAGAAGGTTGCAGCAGCTACATAGGGTGCACTGAGGTAGAAGAGTAAATACTCATAAAAATCTTATGGGATCTCCCTGAGAGAGAGAAATGGAGCCACTGAAAGCCAGACATACAAACTGCTGTAGGGTTTGCAACTGCATCAACGCTTGTGAAAGTGAAAACGAGAAAAAGAGAAAGCGCCTTCTCTGTTCTCATTCAGATCATCTGCTATGGGAATCAGCATCATGGATGCATACACTCAGGGATAAACTCAGACCAACGAGAGTGAGGAAGACCCAAAATATCTCGGTAAATGAAACATTTCTGCCATGTCCAGTCTTGGCTTCATGAGAGGACACTGGAAGGCAGGGTTTTTTTTTCCACTTTTGTTGCAGCTTTTCACTGCTATTTATAAGGACTGCACAACATACTCCAAACTCTTCTTTCAGCAACCTGCTAATGTTAGGGGAAAAAATATATATATATATTTTAATTCATTTAGGAATAAAAGCCAAAAAGCTTCTCATTATTGATCAGGAATTCAATCAAATAACATCATCAACAGCAAAAAAAAGTATGTGCTTAAACCTGAACAGTCCAAAGATGTTAGTTGTCTGTCAAAACAAATAGTCGGACTTATTTGTGTTCTACACAGGAATAGATGTATTGAAAATCTTAAGTGAAATGTTTGTTTCCACCATCTACCAAATAATGTTCCGTGGGGTTTTGTTCTGAGTACTGAGCAGCTGCATCAGAAACTTTTTAATTCAGGGAAAAGTGGCAGTTCCTTTTTGTCTTCTGTGTACCGGCTCTTAGGAATTCCAGGAAAACTGTATAATCCCCAGCTCTCTCTGGCATGCCATCACCTGATCATCAGGATCACAAACATTTGTAATAAAAATCAGTTAATATACAAGCCACTATTTTATATGCTAGCTTCAATCCCAGAGATGGATTAAGTACCTCCATGTAGAACCTATGTTATTTTTATTCTTTTCGTGTCTGTTAAGGCTGGTATAATCACAAAATCACAGTATCACAGAATGGCCTGGGTTGGAAGGGACCTCAAGGATCATGCATCTCCAACCCCCCTGCCAGGCAGGGCCACCAACCTCCCCATTTACTAGACCAGGTTGCCCAGGGCCCCGTCCAACCTGGCCTTGAACACCTCCAGGGACAGGGCATCCACAACCTCTTTGGACAGCCTGTTCCAGCACCTCACCACTCTCCTGGTAAAGAACTTCCCCCTAACATCCAGCCTAAATCTTCCCTCTTTCAACTTAAAACCTTTCCCCCTTGTCCTGATAATCAAGAGGTTAATTAGAATCTTAAATGCTTAGTTCACTTGTTAAGAGATTTGTCTCTATTAAAAAAAAGACAACTTCACAACAAGGGAAAATGTAGAGTTTTTTTTAATTATAATTGGCCATTTTGAAGAAAAATTTCAATTTGTATATTGGAAGCACGAGAGCCCAAATGAGAGCCTATAAACATTTTTAAATAGGAAGTTTCCAATTTTATTATTTATAACACTTGAACTCCTTTACTTTCTAGATGTTCATATTACCACAAATCTCCTGAAGCCATACTTATCAGGCCATCTACTTCTATGTTATTAGTATAAAGATTGTACAGAACTGCACACAATAAAAAAACTAATAAAAAGCAGTAAAATAACACTGTGGCTTCTCACTCAGCAAACATCATTAGTACTCAACTTTGCATTGGAGGGAGGAGTAAACTGAGGTCAAACGATTCTCAGTTTCACTTCTTTCCAAAGTTTCTTCACTCACGTTTACTTTAATCTTTGTTATTGAAGGAGATGGTATTTTCTGTTCTTTTCCAGTTGTTAATTTTTATGGGATGCCTAATACCTATCACAATACAATGTGTATTTTGGAAAGTCTGTGTTGTGTACAGAAAGCCAGAGCTGCTTCTTGTTGCCAGCTGCAATGACTGTTGCCACTATTTCACAATGAGAACTCTTCTGAGGTTTTTTGATGTCAGGGAATCATAAAATCACTAAGGTTGGGAAAGACCACCATGCCCGCTTACCCATGTTATCTATAGACCTGAAATATATCACCAGGGCAAATAAGTCTCATAAGTTTCTATTCTATAAGCAAAAAAAAGAAAAAGGAAAAGAAAAACCTCACAAAACTGACAACCCAACACCACAGAGGCCTTGCCCAAGCAGCAGACCTGGTACAAAACAGCGAGGAGGAGGGACTGCCATAGGGGGTGGAACCATTTTGGTCACACACAGTGACCTGGCGAGGGACCCAGGCCTCCACCTGCAAAGTGCCATCGGATGGCTCCTGTACTAGATCCCCTCCCGCGATGCTGAGCTTTTACAGTGACTTGAACTCCTGACCGGAGAGGAGAGGAAGGGTACGGGCAGCTGAGGGACACCTAGGCCCAAATGGCCGCCCTCTTGGCAGAACTACATCCCCCACAATCCCTCGGGCCGCGGGGACCCTCGCTGCTTGTGACGTCATCGCACGCCCCGCCGCCCGCTCGGGTAAAGAGGACGGCGGGCGCATGCGCACTACCACCGCGCGGCCGCAGAGGAGGGCGGCCGCCAGCAGCGCAGAGCGGCCGCGGGGGGTGGAGCAGCGCGGCCTCGGGCCCGGCTCCGCTATCAGCAGCAGCCAACATGGCGGCGCGGAGGCCCCGCACCGCCCCAGGTCAGTCCGCTCCCAGAGACCCGGGCCCTCGCGGGGAAGGGGCGGAGGTGCGGCAGCCGGCCTTGCGCTGGCGGCCGAAGGCGGCCTTCACTTCTCTGTGCCGGGAGCCGGTGGGGATCGGTGGCGCCCCGGCCCACACGCGCTCGCTCCGTCCCCGGGTTACCGCCGGCCCTGTGGGCGGGGCGGAGGGCGGCCCGAAAGCGGGATGTCGCGGGGAGCTCCTCGATGTGCGGGCCGTGGGGTCCGCACGGGGCGTCCCGGTGCGCTGTGGGAACGGGAGCGGCGTCCTCAGCGTCCCCATCAGCCGGTGTATTCGCGTACCGGTGCTGAAGTGCGTAGGTTTGAATAGCTAACAGTTGCGTGGCTGCAAAGGGAGCTTAATGTCACGTACAGAGAAGGTCATGTATCAGCGGGACACCGTCAAACAGTGCTGTTGGCCATAGGACGCGTTATTCATGTGAGCTATGGCTTAATTCTGCCCCTACCTTATTAATACCTAACAGCCTGTGGCTCATCGTGTTATCTTCTCACGAACCATCAGCACGTGAAAGCTGGAAGGAACCTTCCGTAGCAACTTTGAACGTGATGCATCTATTTATGTGTCAGTAATTGGGAGCACAGAGGGAAAGAATTCATACCTGCGTGTGTATTGCCTGCATGCTGTAGCACTTCAGTCACAAGTAGCAGAGGTAAAAAAAAACCATTGCCGGTGTTCTGACAGAATGTTTACATCCCCAGTTATTGAGATTGCAGCTAGTAATGTGGCTTCTCTTACTGATGTCTCAGCATTGTCACTGTGCTGAGTTTCACCTTAAGTGTTCCAAACAGAAACAGACTTTAATTCCTGCTTGTATCCAAGGAGAACTCTGAGATGGATGCTTTTAAAACGTTCCTCTGTGAAAGTAGACCATATCTTCCTTTTGGTGTTTGAATGTAAGTGATACTTACGATGTTTAATTTGAAGTTGTAGGAGGCCTATTTTGGAAACGCTGACAGAATTAAACAGAAATTGCAGAACTTAATTGAATTCCTAGCTTCGTTTATTTCATCTGTTACGGAACAGGAACTCAAGTGCCTGATCTTGGCAATTTGCTCTGTTAATCTCTGGACCATAGGTAGCCCTTATATGGCATTTTAAGCTATTGTATTAGCCAGCTAATACCAAATATGGTTCTGTTAATGTTTGCTTCTTTGTTGGTGGGTTGCTGTTTATTTTTTCAATAGAATGTTAGTACACTGTGTGTATGGGAACTGTTGAATCACGGCCTGAACCTCTGATTGACCACCTGAGGTGAGCGCTGAGTCAGCTGCAGGGGTGAACGCAGTTTCACCTGAGTGACCCCACTCCTAGACCCCATTGAAGGGCTCACTCCCCAGGAGGAAGGATCTCTATCTGGAGATCCTCCCTCTGGGAACCCTTCGGCAAGCCCAGGATACAGGTACAATCTTTATTTCACTTCTGCTTTGTAACAGCATAATCTTTCCAATCCAATACCTGTTCGCCATACAGCCATACAACTGTGTTAAGAACTTCTTTATTCCTTTTTAGAACACGAAAGTGATGATGACTCCTATGAAGTGTTGGACCTAACGGAGTATGCAAGGCGTCACCATTGGTGGAATCGTTTGTTCGGCCGGAATTCAGGACCAATTGTAGAAAAATACTCTGTAGCTACACAGATCGTGATGGGCGGAGTGACCGGCTGGTGAGGGAACGTTACTTTCATAACTGCGCTAGGCCTCTTAACTGCATTTTGAAGAGTTCTTTCCAAGGCTGTTTGAAGCGTATACATGTGTCTTCTCTAACAGACTTCCCTTTATCGCTGACTCCTCATTCTGAGGTCTTTTTGTAGTAAAAAAACACAGCAGTTACTTAAGGGAGCTCGTACCAGATACTATTAAAAGGATTTGAAGAAATGTCAGAACTCTAGAAGTTTTAGGAGTCAATGGAAATTTACTGCATCTAATTTTTACTTCTGTTGAAAAGCAGATTTACTTACTAGTGTAGATTTAGAGGCCTAGTTATGGTACTATGGCTAAGATGTCTTCATTTCTGTCACCAATAAAATACAGGAATGTGTGTCAGAATATATCTTTAAGAGCCTCGTTTTAAAGAGATGTCTTTGTTGCCCTAAATTAAACTGGAGCCATTTTGAACAGCTTAAGAGCGTCTCTTCTCTTAACATGAGAGCAGCTACTACAACATAGCAATGCTGAAGTAGTTTACGGTGACAGGCAGACAGTACATATGAGAATAGAAATTGGAAAATGGGGCCACAGTCTTGAAGTCAAGGTATTTGTTATTTGTGAAAGGTACTTGACTAGTATTTGTTTACTGTGGTATTCCAGTAGTTTTTAGTGGAAAACAACGTTACGGTTGCGCAGAAACTTCTAAAATGGAGTTAAGCAAGCTTTGGAAGGTGGAATAGGCTAAAAATGAAATGATTATGTATACGCTTAGTGCTGCTTAGGGAATGTAGGCTGAACTTTCAATCTAGTTTTACCCCTAAAATAACTTCTGTAGATGTATATACACAAACTCTGAAATTTCTAGGAGATAGCTGATGAGATCTGGCATCCGTAAGAAATGGCTAACTGAAAGATGTGGAAACTGTATTTCAGTATCTGTGTATGTGTATATACATATGTGTGTGTGTGCTCATGCATATGACTATGAACTCACTGTTCATATGCAGAGTTAAATAAAAATCATCCAGCGTGTGAGATTAGGAGGTGTGGAACATACCACAGAGGATGTGCCTGGTGAGATCATGGGACTGTCAGCCTTGGAAATATCCTACACCTGCTGGAATGGGACCCCAAGCAACCTCATTCTGCTTGGAGCTCGGGTTTGGCTTTGCAGTTGGCCCAGTTTGGGAACTGGAGGGGCTAACCTGCATAGGCGCCTTACTGCCAAAACTGTTCTCTTATACCGGTATCTCTGCTGGTCCCCATTTGATGGAGGCATGTTTAGTATGAATTTCTAAACTGCTAGGTGCCTTGATGCATTAAAAATAGACCAAGGCCATGTCTCAAGAGAGCACCCTTCCCTGCCCCATCCTCCTATTTTTCCACCAGCTTTTAGCTCTTGTGGTAGGGATGTAACCTCTTTTTAGCTGGGAATTAAGTTACAGATTGTGTAGCTGAGTAAATGATAGCATAATATATTAACCTTCCACATAGCAATAGTTATAATGGCACGTGTATATTACTATAGTGTGCTTTATTAAAGCTCTGTATTCAATAGCAGCATGTATAAACAGAGCCTGGAGATCTCAAGCTTACCTTAAAGGGGCCATTGGGCAGCTGTAAACTAGCAACCGTTGCTCATGTTGTTTTGTGTCAGACGTTAGTCATTAAACATGGTTTGTATTAAATATTCTGAAGTCTTAAAAACGTGAAACGATACATTTGCTTTGTTAAATGAAAAATGTAATAGCAATTGTAGCCATCAGGAATTTTGGACTGTGCCATTGTTGAGCAGACAACTTCATTGGACTGGGTTTTTTGTTTTGTTCTCCTAAGGTGTGCGGGATTTTTGTTCCAGAAAGTCGGAAAGCTTGCAGCAACTGCAGTAGGTGGTGGCTTTCTTCTGCTTCAAGTATGTAGAATTTCATGCTTTATAAGTTGGCAAATGTTATTTACTTAAACAGTAGGAAAACAACTCAGCTGCTGGGTAAAATTTCATTCAGGAGGCTTCTTATCTGCTTCATCTTTTTCATGTTACCAATCCAAAACTTAATTTCAGATGGAAAATTGTGTGCAAAAGAAGCAAAAAAAAAAAGAAAAAGTGCTAAATCAGAATCTACTCCATCCTTTGCCGTAGTTTGTGTTAAGCCAAAAGAAACCTTTGTACAGGAATAGATGCTGTGTGTGATTCAAGATTTTCGGATTAGAGGAACTGCCTTTAAACCTATGCTTAGAGATAGGGTATGTAAGCTGTGTTTATTTAAAATAGATTTGTAAATTCTATCAGTGCTTTCAGAAAACTGGGCTGCGTGGGCAATCGCTTGGAAGATGTACTTTGGTCCAGTTACGAAGCCATGCTTTTCCTTTTTCTCTCCAAGATTTCTTCACTAGCTTTATCCACTAAACCTCTGAAGGTCTGACAGCTTCATTGCATTCCTCTGTTCAACTGAATTTCAAGTCTAAAAAATCTTACAATGTCATCTAGTATGACCATTTACATTTTTCATCAGTACTGTATGTGGTGAGGACATATTGTCCAAAACCTTCGAATAAATGAAAAGGCTTTAAGTAAAGGAGAATTTCACATATCCTTCTGTGAGATGCTAAGTAACTTCTAATTTCTTTACTAGCATTTTTCACATCTTTCTATCTGTGAGCTTGTCTTTTTTCTTTAAATGAGGAAATAGACCAGTGCCTACTTGGGGTCATTCAAATAATACACCGTTTATTTGAGACAGAGCGTTACAAATAGTTTCTTTTTATTCTTGCAAACACAGCCCCGGAGGGTTTCTGAAAAACCCAATGTCCATTCCACTTTTATTTGCTCCCTTGGTGGCAATGGCTATTAGATCCAGCTGTTGATCGGGACAGTTTGTGTAGGACCTGTCATTCCCACTGTGTAAAGCAGCAAGATGTCATAGTTGCGTGAATTACTCTTTCATGACCATTCTTTTTTTTTTTTTTTTTCCCCTTATTAAACATAAACACTACAATCCCATTCCATATGAGAATGTATGCTTTTCAAACTATTTGGTTTAGCTTGTTTTCAGTAAGTATAGAACATACGTGGTTTTCAACTACTCAGTTATTTTCAGTTATCTTCAATTTAGTTGACTTTGAATTACTCAAAGGCAAGCATGGACAACAATGTAAAGAGTCAAAGAGAAACACTTTTGATACAAAGCTTCATGGTATTATTTGCTCTCTTTCACCATGGTGCATGGTTTAAATGTTTAAATATCCTGGAAAGCGTTGGTTACTGGGCTTGTACTTAAACACAGGGGATGAGTTTTACAAGTGTATTGAATCAGAAAGGGTTTGGAAGCATACAGATGTAATTTTTTTGGCAAAGCGTGCAATGGCACCAAATGAACCAATCTGAACCTCCCCCCCCCCAGCTCTTTGGCCCACAGTGTGTGGTTCTGTATCATGAGAGAATATTTAAATTTTATATAATTTATACAGTCAGTGGATCTTGAAAGTACTGATCGTTCTTTTCCATCGAGTTAAATATCAGGATCTCTCTTCCCATATAGCGTGCTGTTGGTCTTAACTCATTAAATGTCAGTTTTTATCTAAATATGACTGTAGAGTCTGCTGAACAGAGAGGCCCGGAATCCAGGAGCAGCAGGCAGAACATTGCCTGCAAGTCCCTGCATTAGTGCTCTTGCCACAGAAAGATGAAAAGTTAAAGCCTGTAGATAGAAAAGAATAGAAATTGCTTGAAACTTATTACTTATGCAGTGTTTTGCTTGTTGAGCTGTGAAGCTTAGGGAGCTGTCTATACGCTGAATTGGTTTGCAGTTCGTTTGAGTGTCTGATTTTTGTAGTTGATCTCATTTACGGTGTATCTGAAAAGGAATATTATCCGAGAGGAAAAAAAATAAGTTGCATATTTTGAATCAAGTTGCCTATATCTTTAATTAGGGAAGATCAGACATTCTTGGAAGGAATTGAAATAAATGCCTTGCTCTTTCATTTCAATTCAAAGCGTTTTGCATTTTTAAAGCTGAGTCATAAATTCTACAGTATAATTACGTTTCTGTAGTCTTTAATTTTTTCATTTAAAGATCACACATTGTGATGTTAATTTCCTTCTGAATATATGTTCAGCGCTTCCCCTAAACGGGCAGAGGAACACTTCAGCACGTGACTAAAAACTTCCTTTTGCTATCTGCACTTTTCTGGAGCTGCAGATTTCATTTAAGCTCCTGACTGCAGCATTGCTGTTGTAATTACCTGCCCAAACAGGAACTACAGAAGGCAACGTTCTTGGGTAAAGCCCGTTCAGTAAGACGTTTCAGTCCTAAAATTGACAAAGTGCCTTTTTTTCTCCAGCATGTGGTGATGCTATCTGAAAAAATGTAGTGTGAAACTGAAAGTACTGCACTTTGAAGTGTCAGTTTGTACAAGAAGCAAAAAGCCTTCTCAGATTTCTGTATGTGATCCCTACGTTTTTTTCAGTTTTCATAAAGATTTAAAAGTAATTTATGGAGAATAAAAATGAGATTAAGGAATTTGCCTTGTTTTTGTGATTAAGATCTGTTATCACATCTTTTTGCTGATTCTTTTAACAGCTTAATTGCATCAATTAACTTTTTTTTTTTTAAGAGGTGATTCTTCGTATATGGTGGTTATAAATCAGTGTCTGTGTACTATGCTAAGGAAAACATCGTTTCTCATCTCAGATAGTAACCTAAGGGATTTGCCTTCTCTAACTTTTGGTTATATAGTACACAGTTCACTGAGACTAGCAGGTCAAGGGAGGTGATCCTCCCCCTCTATTCTGCCCTGGTAAGGCCTCATCTGGAGTACTGTGTCCAGTTCTGGGCTCCCCAGCACAAAAAAGATAGGGATCTCTTAGAAAGAGTCCAGT
>PPHD01017655.1:364-14941 GCA_002909625.1 Bambusicola thoracicus
TTTTTTTTTTTTTTTTCCCTCTCTCTCTCTCTCTCTCTCTGTCTCTTTTTTTCCCCTATCACAAGACCGCATTGGACCTGTGCAGTCATCTAACCAATCCTAACTGTCATCACAAGTTTGAGTTGGTCTTGTTTCTCCTGTACATTCTCTGGTACAATTTCCTCTGGGATGTGGTGCCAGTGCAAATGATTGAGACAGCAAACTACCACTTAGTAACAGTAGTAAATATCTGATTTTGCAGAGTATGTGCTTATGCACGTAGGATAAATCTAACTTTCATTTATCCTGGCTAAAATATATATGTTCCCATGTTTCTAAATCACTTCTCAGATAAAGCTTTCCTGTTTTCATGCATATGTATTTGTAAGAGGTTTGTGTTAATTCTCTAGAGGATCCAATGGACAGAATGCTGGGTCAAGTCTAAGTCGTATCTTGAAAAAGATATTTGTTGAGGTGAATTTAAATATGCATTTTAATATATATCATTTGAATGATATATATTTTGAACACAACTTGACCTAAAAGGGGCTCTATCAGGATACCTGGGACTTTGACTTTAAAAAACAGCAGGCTTCAGCGTAACTGTGGAGCCATTCTCACTTTACTCTATTTCTGTACATGTTAACAGAGATGTGGAGAGGTTGTTTGGTATTGCCACTGTTTTAGTTAAGTTTTTTTCATGGTTTTTTACTTTGTGCCATATAGACCTGCTGTTCAAAATTGTCAGCTGAAGTTTTGATCTGATGTAGTTTTGCCAAAGTGCAATCTGTACAAGACCAAATTTTCTTTTTATATCCTCTAGCTGGGTCATTATGCTCCCTTGTTCTAGCTGTTCCTCTGAGGGCTTGTAATTTACCGTACACTTTTTTTGTTTTGTTTTGTTTTCGTATTAGCATTTAGTGGAAAAGAATAGAGAGGCTTTGGTTAGATGACTGCGTGAAGATATTCAGTCTCTCTGAATATTACTCTCAAGTATAAAATTGAATTATAGCCGTTCTCTAACCTAGAAGTAAAGCAAAGTTCACAGGTATTTGCAGTCTGTACCAGCACTGAGATAATGAAGGACATAAATGCTTCAAAGGATAGATTCAAATTGAAAGAGAACATTTATTTCTGACTTGTTTTATATTTGTTTAATTGAAAGTCCAAAGGAACTTCGAAATATATGCAGCAGTAAGTGTCCCTCTTGCTGATTCTGTTGTCCAAACTGCTGGGATCCTTTCAGTCTGCCTGTGCTGAATAAACAGGTACAAAAATTAAAATACTTTACAGTGAGACTTTTATTTTTGTTCCTGAATATTCTGCCTCTTTACTGGATTCTGTAATGATTCTGTAATATGTCACAGCAGTGAAGTATTACTGAACTGAGGACTGTACTTCATGTTATCCTCTGTAGAGATTCTCTAAGCAATAGGACTTAAATGAGTTGCCATAATTACAGTACACTGCTTTCTGTTTATGCGTGCAATAGGAGCCTATTTTATCTGCTTTGATATTTGATAGACATTGTACTGGACACACTGTAGAGCAGATTTAATAAGGCATGTTAAGCAGTCATATCATAGCATATGAGTCATCCAAATTCCTACTGTATGTCATTTTGCTATCTTAGGTAAATTGTAGCAGTATGTTTGGCAAATATCATTAATTTTTAGAGATATATGAATGAAAAAGCAAATAGTGAACTGCCTCTGAATTAGCTGCTCACTTCTTTTCTTTAGAATGTTTTCACAGTTTGGCTCACACGTTTTGAGTCACTTCTGTGCTTGGACACGTTAGCCTCGTCAGAGCTGCTACTATTATTAAGTGAACCAGAGGCCATAGGTGAGATCAGCATGTACTTGGCATTGTACTCATGTCAGTAAATGTCAATGAATCTTTAGTTCATTGAAGGTAGAACTTAAGCTGGAAAAGTTGAACTAATGCATGCTTTTCCAATAGTGCTGAAATGGAAGGAGACCACAGTTACAAACAGCATAAAACAGTGAGCTTGTATTTTCTAAGTCAGGCAATGGGGACATTACATACTTACATCCTTGTATGTTACTGGATTACCAAAGACATTTCACAAAACATGGAGGAGCAGTGTAAACTAAACTGACACACCAAAATTTCTCCAGCTGGAATGCAATTTTTTGGTGGCTCATTCTATTCCTTTTGCCTTGCTCAAAGCAATAAAATGGAGAGTAAGTTCAAAAAGAAAAAGGATGAAAAGCACATCAAAATGTCATCTAAATTTCCTGTTTGGTTTTTGGTTTGGCCTTTTTCAAGAAGAAACTAAAATCCAGCTGGAGCTCTGGAGTGTTTTCTACATCCAGGGCTCTGTAGTTACAGGATTCTGGGTTGAATTGAGGTCTAATTATACCTTAACTACTCTGCTGATTTCAGCTTTTAAGGTGCAGTTCTGTGAATTGTGGTATGTTTTTCCTCTGACATTTTCTGTGGCTTACTTTTGTGTTTGCTTGGTGTGGCTTTCAAAAGTGCAGTGGAAATAACAAAGTAATTTGCAATTGTGAAAGAATAAAGAATGCAATAAGGCTAACTCAGAATGCCTAAGGCAGGTAACAGTAAATTTACTCTTCCAGAGGAAAAAAACAACTGTTTAGGAAGAGCATGTCAAATGCAAATATGTTAAAAGAAAAACAAACAAACAAAAAAGCTGAAAATGAGACTGTAAAACTCAAAAGGCAATGAAGAAAACTGCAAAAGTAAATAAATAAGGCTAGGCAGAAAGTATAAATTCTGGAAACTGAGCAGAATACTAGGGGCAAGTGAGCTGAACCAAAAATATGGTTGAATTGGTAAATGTCAGGAGAGGGAGGATGCATTTTTTTTTAAGTAACAAGTACTTGAAAGATAAGATTTTAAGGGTGAAAGTGTTTCCAGGCCATGTAGTCATCATATACATTGGATCAAATGAGACAATAAAAAAAGGTGTTTGTACATCTATATATAACAACATTTACTTGACAGCCTTTTTTTTTTTTCTTCCTTATTTATTTATTTATTTTGGTCAATAAGGCAGAGAATGAAGCTTGCCAGCTGATTTTGATAAAGTATTTTTAAAGCTGAAAAAGGAAGACAATCATTAATTCCCTATTGTGAAAAATCTTTTCTTCCCTGTTGACTGAAAGTACAAAGGTATTGTGTTTTATGTAGTACCATACCTGAATAATACTGATACATAATGTTAAGTGTATATTGCTAGATAACTAATTCCACTGGGTTGTTAGATTTTATCTTTAATTTAGAATGAAACGTTTCAGGGAGTAGAAATCATTTTGGTACCCTGCTGTATAAAGCCAAGGGAACAGAAAAACAGGAGGTTACTAAACATTTTCCAAGATACAGCACTAAACTGTCATAACTAAAATGAAGATAATTTATGAACTGACTTTCAGTCGATGTTTCCTTCAATACTGGAATGGCAGTAACTGGTAGAACAATTGTTACTTAGACATACTTCATTATTAGGAACCTTCATCAGGAAAATATATACCTATTAATTTCCCAATCAAGACAGAGATATTCTGTTTCTGGACATTTGTGAACTTCATGTAATAGATAAGAATGCAGAGTTCAAGATTTCAAGGGGAAAAAAAAGCAGCTAGTGAACTATAAATAATAAAAATGCAGTACACACATTTAAATGTGATACTGTAATTCCAAATAGTGGTGGATGCCAATGTAAAAATGAAAATACAGGCTTCACTGAATACTTCAGATATAGTTCATGTGTGTGCTTCAGGAGAAATGAACTCAAGCTGGAAGAAATGCAGAAATAGAATCATGGAATGACTTGGGGCAATAAAGGAACCTACTGAATAGAGAGTTAAGGTCTAACCTCCTTCCCTAACTGTGCTGATTTTAAATGGAGGGAAAATGTTTCTGTTTTTCATGGTAGTAGGCTATAGATAACATAGCAAAAGTATCCAACCACCTGCATCTGAGATTTCCATGGTATTTTCTAATTAAAATGTTTTGGATAGGATAATCAAGGAAGGTGTAGGACTATCAAATCTAATTTTTTCTCTTAGACATTTTCCTGGCTCAAACATTCACAGCTATTTCACGTTAAGAGGTGGTCCTTAAAATCCTATCAGCTTTCAAACCATAGACGCTCTGAAAGATGTCCTGCAGATGATCATTTAGTAGTCCAATTAGATTTCATGAGCTTCAACTAAGCTGACTCCTATGGCTTAATCATAAAGTCTCCAGACAAGTCTCAAACTTAGTAAAATGTCAAGCTGTTTCTTTTCTGACAAAATGTGAAAGAGACAGAGAATACATTTGCCATTAAAAACTGAAAATTTATTCTGGGAGGCACTTAATTACTTGTTATGGCAGGGGTTACATCTATCTAGATTAAAGAGATGGGAAGGAATCTCTTATCAAAGCGATAAGAGGAAGAACTTGTGTTCAGACTTAGTCAGCTCTGCAAGAACCATGGTTAAATTCTTAAGGTTAGAGAACGAGGGATGTATTAACTTACCAAAGTGCAGAAGTTCCTTCACAATGGCTGTACATTTCCACTCAGGTCATCTCCAACCATGCATTGGCAGTACAACTCTTCTCCAGGCCAATATGGTTATGTTCATATGCAGTTGTCTTTTGAACTCTGAACCCTTCTGATGCCCCAGTACCACTGGAGGTCTCCAGCAGTCTCTGCAACAGTTCTCTTTGGTATGTAATATATAGCATTTGTTCTAACTTCTTCATTTACGGAAGTAGCTAACTCCATTAGTTATATGAACAATTAATTGCACCAGTTTTTCTAGAGGCTGTTGGGACTGACTCTTGCAGTTAATGTGTTCAACCTATATGGGAAAATGCTGTAATAAAATTAAACAACTTTAAACCATCTCTGTAGGAAAACAAACAATATAACCACACAGAAAAGCATGGAGCATTTATACGACCTGAAAGGATATCTAATGCCATCTTGTGGCAGTTGCAAAAAGGAGATGGCAGCTTAAATTTCTGGAATCTCTCCTTTGTAACTGCATGAATATATTGTGTCTTCAGTCCTTCAGTACAACACTGGTACAGATGTTGGAAATCTAAAGAAAACAATATTATTTAGGAAATTTTGTGAGTTAGTTTCCTATAAGCTCTTTTTCTTTCAGTGCCTATTTTCTCTTGACCACATTACAGCACACATTGCAGGTGTGCTGCAAACAGTAATACTTTCAAGTTTGCAAACAAACCATATAAACTGAGAAACTTGGCAGGTTTCTAGGCTGATGCCAGATATTTTATATAACAGTCTTAAAAAAATAAAAGTGTTGAGGCAGGGAATTACTTCTCGAAACCTAACCTCACTTGTTGAAAGATTAAATCTATTACATTTAAACAAATTAAACTCAATAAGTATTAAACATATATTATTATCCTATTTAGGGTTAAGTATTAATGGAATAGTTGTAGAAGATTGCATTTCCAATAATATCTATATATAAGTCATGAGTCTATTGACAGTTTATGCTCATAAATCATGTATGTTCCTTAGGAGATAAAAAGTTAACATCCCACTTTATAGTTTCTTGTGCAAGTTAAGCAGTACGTTGTCCTGCAACCAAATATGAAGGCATCATATGCAACCCACTGAATGCTGCCACCTGAGAAACTATGCATATTTGTTTTGGTAGAGGAGGGGAAGAAGTGTGTAAAAGAAGGACTGAATTGGAATATGTATTATTGCAGTTTGTTATGTGGCATTTTAGGGTCTCTTGCATGGAAATGTCTTTCTGAGCTGGTGAAGACAAGTTTCAAACATACTCCAGCTATTGCACTGTTAGTGACAGTGCTTATTCAAGCAACTAATTTCAAATAGGAAAACTTGGTTGGGAAGTGAAAGATCTGAATTTGTCTTCCCTGCCAAGAGCAGACTATTTGTTCATTAGGTGACGGATACTGCTAGGGTTTTAGTCATTGGTGAAGATTAATACCACTTCACAGTTTGGGTAAATTATGTATCTTCGTATTCTGATGAGGATATATTGACATTGAGCACATATGTAACCTGGAAATTAGAAAATGATTCTCCCTGGAAGAGAAAAAAAGTAAAAATGTTGCATGTAGATGGGCAAAGCAGTGGGGACAAAAACAAAAATGGTTTTCAGATGAAGATCTATAAGCTTCTGAGGATCAGTACATGGTATGGAGGCCCCCACTAGCAAGGATTTGATTTCAGTGACCAGTATATTCCTTCACTGATATCCCAAATTACTGGAGGTGGGGTGGGGACAAATGGCAATGTGTTACAATGTCAAGATTTCACTACACATATGAAAAGGTCCATCACTTTTGTCTGTCAATTCTGACTGTCATCTCAAATCTTCATAAAGCTCTACACTGCTGTTTATTTTTGCTGCCACATGTATTGTTAGGAAAAAAAAATTTCATATCTGTTTTTGAGATAACAAATCCATAGTCTCATTGCATTATAAATCAAGTTGGTTTGGATTCCCAGATCCTGCTTTGTTAGAAGGAGGAACAAAGGAACTATATAGTCTTGACAACCTCTACTTAATATTGAGGCAGGTCATGAGCAGATCACTTTGAGCACAGTCATGAGGCATGTGCAGGACAACAAGGGGTTCAGGCTGAGCTAGCATGAGTTCATGAAAGGCAGGTCCTGTTTTGACCAAGCTCATCTCCTTCTGTGACTGGGTGGTCAGCCTGCTGGATGAGGGAAAGGCTGTGGATGTAGTCTACCTAAACTTTAGAAAAGCCTTACACTGTCTTCCACAGTATTCTCCTGGAGAAGCTGGTAGCCTGTGGCCTGGACAGGTACACTCTTTGCTGGGTATAGAACTATCTGGAGGGCTGGGCCCAGAGAGTGGTAGTGAACGCAGTTAAACCCAGCTGGCAACCAGTCATGAGTGGGCATTACTACTGGGATCAGTCTTATTTAATACCTTTATTGATGATCTGGATGAGAGGATTGAGTGCACCCTCGGTAAGTTTGCAGATGTTGCCAAGCTGGGGAAATGTTCATTTAGGGCTGTAGGAAAGCCCTACAGAGGGATCTGGACAGATCTCTAGGCTGAGGCCAGTTGTATGAACTTCAACAAAACCAAGTGCCAGGTTGTGCACTTTGATCACAGTAACCCCAGGCAATGCTACACATTTGAGGCAGAGCGGCTGGCAAGCTGTGCACAGGAAAAGAATCTGGGAGGTTAGTCAACGTCTGGCTGAATGTGAGCCAGCGGTGTGTCCAAGTAGCCAAAAGAAGGACAATGACAGCCAGGCTTGTATCAGAAATAGTGTTGCCAACAGGAGCATGGAGGTGACTGTCCCCCTGAACTCAGCCCTGGTGGGCTACACATGAAGTACTGTGTTCAGTTTTGGGCCCCTCACTACAAGGAAGATATTAAGGCACTAGAGTGTGTTCAGAAAAAGGCAGCAAAACTGTAAAGTGCTTGGAGAGCAAGTCTTATGGGGAGCAGCTGAGGGAACTGGGATTGTTCAGTCTGGAGAAGATGAGGCTCAGGAGAAATCTTATTGTTCTCTCCAACTCCCTGAAAGGAGGTTGGGGCCAGGTGAGGTCAGACTCTTCATCCGGGTAACAGTGATAGGACTAGAGGGAATGGCCTCAAGCTGTGCCATGGAGACATTCAGGATGGATACTAAGAAAAAGATTTTCTCTGAAGGAATAGTCAGACACTGGAATGGGTTGCCCAGGGAAATGGTCAAGTCATCGTTCCTGGAGGTGTTAAATAAATGTGGAGATGTGGGAGTTAAGGGCACAGTTTAGTGGTCATGGTGGTGATGGGTTGACAGACTAGATGGTCTCGGAAGTATTTTCCAACCTTAATGATTCTATGATTCTAAAATCCAGTTCAAACTATAAGGTCTTAAATCATGCAAGCAGCTCCTTTCTCTCTCACTTTCTCTAGAAGCATTTTGTATAATAACATTGTACTGCTCGTTGTTTTAATGTTTTCAGTGATAGGGTTTTTTTTTTTTTTTTCTTTTTCCTGTGGTACTAGAATTTCCCCAAGGTGCTGTTTTCTATTAATTGAAAGAGAAACTAAAGACAGCTACATTCCATTCCACTTGCCTATGATATGTCAGGCGATTTATTTGTTTTTCAGGCAGACAACCCTCTTCCCCTCAATACATATCAGGGGAAACAAAACCTTTATTCCATATACTAGAGATTGCAGGTCAGATCTGTAGTGACATCAAGTAAGAATAGTGGAAAAAAGTTTGAACAGCAGCAGAATTGGATACATGAGTCCAAAGGTAACTACTGCTGATGAACATGAACTGTTACCTGAGGGTAACTTGTATTGACTCTGAGGGCAGCTAACCTGCTACGCTTCCCTTGCATCTGAATCTAAGTCACTAGCCAGGAACTTTCTGATTTACTACTATTTGGATGTGCTTTCAGATGAATTGTGTTTGGACAAATTACTAGGACTTAGTGACCCATGACTTGCTTTCATGGGTGTAAAAACATAACGTTTTATTTTTCTGGTACAGATTTTTCCTTCTGATTTCTGAAAATGTATATCGTTCCACTTCTACATATCAGGCAGAAACCTGTTTTTATTCCCTATTTTTACTCCTGCAGCTGGTACTAGCTCACAGGAATTTACCATTTCTGTCAGCTTCTGGATGCATCTTAGCATTCAGTCTTTTTTTTTTCCTTTTCTCCTATGCAGCTCTACTTTTATTACAAAATAAATAAATAAATAAATAAATTGGAGTGGATTTAACTGAGCATATATCTGTTACAGCTATTTTATCTCACTGGGATGGAAGTAAACCATGCTACTTAACCACCCGGAGTCTCTGGTTGTGGTGCCTGTGAATGTGAGACTGAAAAGATCTGAATGCCCACAATGCAAATCACTTCTTTCTAAAATAGGAAGCTGGAAAACTTCCCAGTTTCCACATCTGCCTCTAATTTACACCTCTGAGTACTAGAGTGAACAGGGAAATGGAAGGGTTAATGAGCAACTGTTCTCTGTGCACCCACTGCAGAAGATTACACCCCCAGCTGCAGAAATCAGGTGGTAACTATTTAGTTGCTAGAGCTAGTGATTCCTTATGTCCACCCCTCATCTAACTGCTGGAGACGCTGTTTGTCTAGAAAAAAGAGTAAGGCAGATGCTTGGTACCTGCTAAGCACAACTGGAAACAAAAATCTAAAGATCCCATGCTAAGACTTCAATAGAGAAGTAAAAGCTTACTTGTCTCGACATAATTCTCTTTCTCTCCAGTCCAGTTCTCAATAAATTGAGCACACATGTAACTCTAAGCAGACTAGCACATCACTGAGGCCAGTGTAAGTGTTGGAAAGAGTGACAGCATCAGGCTTGGCAACAAGATATGGGACACAATTAAGCTCAGGTCTAGTAGGAAACCAGCCTGACAGGAATCCTATAACTACTGTGACTTAGAGATGCCTTTTCAGTGTAGTGCATAGCTACAAACTACAGTGTAAGGTGTTACAAGATGAACTGTTGTAAGATGGGAACTATTCCCTGCTGTGTTAGTCACTGGAGTAAGCATTGGTTCCCAGATCTGGACCTCTGCAGGACCAGAGCAGATTGCGCTCCCATACCCTGGAAGCAGTCGAGGATGGTGTAGAAATCAAACTGGCTGCATCCCAGTTCATCAGGGCAAGGAGTTCTTAAGCGTTCTCCCTCGTGGCGTGGAAGGCATCTGCTGCAAACTCCTGGTACTGTACACCAAACAAGGATGCAACAGCAGGTCTGCACAGAGCTGTGCATATGTAGGGTTGCAATTTTGGTATGTACTTGCAAATAAGAGGCGTATGAGTAGAAATAATCAGTATGAACAAACTGAGGCTTCATGCTGAAAAGGAGGTTTGAGTGTGCATTGTCAGACTCAGGTGCAGAGATGGAAATGCAAAAGATTAGCAATACTGCAGATTAGTTCACACCAAAAAATATGCTTTAAACAAATAAATAAATATTTGTGTCTTTGACACAGATAATGTGCAAGACAAACGGAGTGTACTGTTTCATGTGGTGTTTAATCAGCTATTTTAAATCCCATATACAGGACAGAGCTTAGCTGTTCATTTAAAAATAGTTTAACTCTGTTCAGGAAGCAGGATGCTAGGACTAACTTTAACAGAATGTGTTTGAATCTAGGGTGCATGTTGCCATTCATTTTAGGTGGCTTCAAGGATTTGTTTCAGTTAAAGAGATTTTTCTTTGTTATGTTTCTATGGAATAACAATGACATCCAGTGGCTAGCCACTTTAATAATACATACATATCTGCTGCCAGTTTGTTAGGCAATGGTAAGGTTCCTCTGGAGTCTTTATGATAGCTGGGAGTTCTTTCTCTCAAACTTACCTGCGGGGATTTTGGGGTGGGGGCACTTGAGGGATGGAGGTTGGGCATGAAAGGTCCCCACGCCTTAATGAGGCCCTACAGTAAGAAAGTCAGTTCCACTTTACTGGTATCTAAATGCCAGTTTAGCTTCAGGGAATAACAAGATATTGTAGTTTGTTCATTCTCTACTCTTCTAAAGAGTCTTAAACCTGGATTTCTTTCCTAATAACTGAAACCCACAGTGGCCTAAGCAGTGACTGTATCCTGTAACCCTTCCTCTTATTTGAAAGTGCTTATCTAAAATATACGTGTTTTGATTCTTAATATCATCATATTTCAACAGTTTTCAGGTTTTTTTAGTACTTTTTATTTTTATTTTTTTTGCTACCCCATCAACATTCTTGAGGCTGCCCTGAGGCATCCTTAACTTAGGTATCAACAAAGTGTATATTTAAGATTTTTTTTATTCTTCTTAATAAGTTACCATGGCAACTATCACTCAAAAGGTAGTTATTGCTGTGGGAATTAGTTATATTTCCTTTTAATAACAAGTACCTTAGAACAGTAGCACATTGTGCAATTTTTTTGCATTTTACTTTGCAGCTGAAAACTATGCACCTTAATATTTTTCTTCTAGTAACTGGTTCATATCTTAAAACTTACTTCCTCTTCTTCACTTTAAATAATGTTTTCCAAGAGATCTCAACCGAGTATAGATGCGGGATGCAATGGAATTACTCTGAGAAAAAGGCTTATGTAGGTAATGGACAAAACAAAATCAGATGCTCGAGGCAAATTCTGTGGTACTTGGGCACTGATAGCTCCTCGACTCCAGTAAGATGCGAGCTACAAGTCACTTTTTATGATAGGATTGGTAAGTCAGTTTTTAGGAATGGTTCCAGAATCTACTTAAGTTGTAAGCTGAAACAGCTTAGAGGCCCAAGAAACGGCTAATTACTTTGCAAGCTTTCTGCAATAAATTGTTTTGTTTAATAATTAGACAATTTATAATAGTTTAAAAAAGAAGAAAGAAAGGTTTACTTTAAGCATTTTGAAATAACCCCATATGATGATGCATACTTCAAAGCAGAAATGTTTTTGTGTATTACTAGCTCATCCCTTGTTCCATGGAATTGCTTGAGTATGGACAGTGAAAAAAAATGGTATTAACTTCTGACTTACTTTAAATGTTAGTCTTCCTGCGGACAGGAAAGTTATAGATAGCAGCTAGTCCTCTTCAAACAAGTAGCTCTAAGTGCGGTTGTATTTTCTGTTGTAATACGGTGACTACAATTCATTGCATGTAATATTCATGCAATTACCAGTGAAATGCAACTGGCTGAAAATATTCACAGAAAATAAAGAAAGTTGGCTTAAAATAAATGATAGATATTAGCTGATGTTGTGCTTGAGAAAAGATTATGTACTTGAGGTCCAGAGCTCACATGTGCTTTTCTAACTTTCTTAAAAACCTCCTATATCTAGAGTGATAAACTCTATTTGCTCATTTCTGCATAACTATAACTAAATATTTGTTTTCTAGTAAGTAACAGAACAGCAGATTAAGCCAGTGTCCTCATCTTCATAGTGCTTTGTTTACCTGAGGTTGAATGTTACATCTTGAGTAAACAAAGCTAATCCCTTTCAACATTCCTCTAAACAACTTATTTGTATTGATTTGTTTTAGGTTGCCACTACTATCCTTGAGTGTAGTGTCCAAAACTGGATGCAGGATTCCAGCTGAGATCTCCTAATGCTGAATAGACTGGAATAATCACCTTCTCTGTCTTGCTTCTGGCAGTCTAGTTAATGCTTCCTCAAGTGGCATTTTCTCTCTTGGCTTCAATTCAATTTGTTGTCAGCTATAGCCACCCCATTTATTTTTTTTTTTCAGTGCACCATTTTGCAATGTTCTTGACTGAATTATCTCATGGATTTCAAATAATGTCTTCAATTTCCTGAAATGATTTTTAATTTCAATCACATCTTCCATAGTTCTCATAATCTTTCCTACCGGTGTATCTTTCAGTGGTTGCAGTTGTTTTGAAGAGCAGACAGTGTAGGAATAGCGTTGGAGGTGAAAAGCAGGATGACATTTGCAGACCAAACCGATTTTTGGCTTGGTAATTTTAACAAAAATAAATTGAAATCTAGCTGTGCTTAATTATACTATGTTTTAGGTACATTTTGTTTCACTGTTGTTCATCCTCTCCTCTTCCCCCCAGCTCCTGTAAAAAAAGTTTTCTAAAAAGGTGAAAAATGTTTTATTTCCTTGAAGCATTTTTAGACAAAACTTCAAAAACATTGTCAATAGTTTTCATTTTGAATCAAGACTAATTTTCAGTCAAAATAACTAATACATTTCTGCAGCCATTTAGAAACATTCCACATAAATTTGAAAATTTGAAGGAAGTTCACTAAATGTGTAGATCTGATCAGAAATGAAAGGAATTCTCAGTGAAGAACATAAGTTTCTGCTTAAATTTAAACAAAAGTGCATTTATTTATGTCCAAAAAATGAAAAAGAAACTGGAGGTTGTTTCTATATTCAGGTACATGACTAAAAACAAAGGAAAAAAAATTAGGTGAACACTGCACAATATTTCTTGAGGCAATCTCCAAGCGCAGGAGCCCTTTTAGCTCCAGGAAACCCTGAAAGCCTTTCAGCATTACTGTGGTTAATGAGCCAGGATCTCCCAGTTCATCTCCTGATCTGTGGGGTCTGAAGGCCTCACCACCTTCCCAAAAATAGCTTGTAGGAAATACAGATGGGGAACAGTTGGAACATACTCTCCTTTGGCTTCTGTTGTGCAAGGAGTGGCTTTGCTACCATGAGAAGTTACATGGCCTTGTGCAGAGCTGATAAAGAAGAAAGCAATGTAACATCTCTGTGACAGACTGTCAGACAGTTTTCTGTGTTTTGTTTTCTGCTTGTGGCTTTCTTATTTACTATATTAAAAATATTTTATACAGAAGTTCCACTGATGATGATAACATTCATTTGCTATTACAGATTTGGTACTGCATTCTTCTTCTCTCTCTTTTCCCACTTTCCATGATTTTTTTTAATCCCATTACATGGTTACCATAGCAATTGTTCCTTTTCCCTTCAGCTTTCCCAGCTGCATTTGAGAGCATTTATCTTACAGAATGCATTCTAGTTCTCTTTTTCTCTCCAGAGAGATGTAAACTAAGTTAAAATGTTGATGATTAATTTACCTTCTGATATTTCGTACAAATTATATCAGAAAAATCTCTGAGGTGTATACATGATAGCACGAAATACTGACTTCACTGTAGAGACTTAGAATCTCCTATAGATGTCACTGTACTCCATGCATTTAATTGAGAGCAAACCCTACTAAAGTGTGAAATTAGTTTTCGACTGTCAAACTGTTACACAAAGGCCATGAGATCTTGATTCTCTTACTCATGAGGATGGTTGGTATCTCCCAGAGCAAGCAGTATTGTTGAATCCAGGATTTCACCCCTGAGCAAACTGATCCTCATCACAAATGAGAGGACAAGAATGAGGCATCTAGTAAAGCAAAAGCCCAACAACCGTAAATACAGGTGATTAGCAATCCTAAGGCTTATCTGGGGAGTCTTCAGCTATGCTTTTACAAACAAAAGCTCCTGACATCTTCAGTGGGTTTTTTGCTTGACTTGAACACAGTATTGAATGCTTATTAAGAATTTGCATTTCTCCTTTGACATCCAATCTCAAATCCTGGGAAAAAAGGTCTGTTCACTAGAGGAAGAGGAAGTTACTTTGATAAAGAGCATCTTCTGATCTTTAAGAACAAACAACATAAACCAGACAGTTTAGGAATGTAAAAATTTATTCATAAATTCTACTAAAGTTCTGCAAATATATTTTAATCTTAAGCAGGAGGACTTCATTCTGACATTTTCAGAATGCTTCATTTATCTTTTATTGTACAGAAACTTGTGGGTTTTTTTGTTTGTTTCTCTCAAAATGTACTTATTCAGAACTTTAGGATGTGTTAAAAAGCAACAGTTTAAAATTGGGTTTTTCACACTTTACATCAAACTGAGTTACAGTTCAGAGGGGTTTATTTTGCTATTAGAAATCATATTCAGCTTCATGCAACCGAAAGGACTTTTTTTAGCTACTCAACCTGTGAGCCAGCTTTTAGATGCTGCTGGTTCCACATACCTACAGCAGCAAGAACTTTCTTTGAATCATGTATTTTGGCAGAAACAGATCATTTCTTTTTTTTTTTTTTTTTTTTTT
>PPHD01017656.1:0-11229 GCA_002909625.1 Bambusicola thoracicus
AGAAAGAGTCCAGTTTTAGCCCCAATCCTATCTCATTTTCTAATTTGGAAATTCATGAGAATTGGCATTATTACATGCCAATTCAAAATACTATAGGAGTTCCACAGACTATGCAAGAAAAAAATGAATCTGATCTGCTACGGATTTTCCCATGGTTTTCTTATGCCATCTATTATAGGCAAATTGTGCATTCATAACTTACGTGTTTTAGAAATACTTGTAGCTAACATCCATAATCTCTTAAGAACAAAAGCACACGTATGAAAAAAATAAACCATTTGTGTTGAGTTTGCTGTTTCTTCTCAAAGTTACTCCTAAAATTACTACCTAAAGCTCTGTTGATTCCCCCTACCTCCCTTTTGCTTTTTCAATTTTGAAATTAAATAAGGTTTATGAACAATTTTCCCAAAGTTCTATGAAATTTCATCTTGGTTTAAATCAAGATTTCACTGTCAAACTGACTCGGTACCATTCACTAGATCCTCAGCAACATCACCAGCTTCAGAGGACTCGGAGGCAAGTTAAAGATGAAATTACCCCATAGAACATAGGGCACAATTACAATCTTTGATTATACACCATGAGGCAAATACAATATAGACATAAATAAGTAGATTCCCATGGAAGTCATTTTTATCTTCTAGAGCCAAATCAGTATTAAGGCAGATTGATTATTCAGAGGTCAAAAGGGATTGCTCCTATATGCTGTGTTTTCAGCTTGTGCCAGCTCCCAAACTGGAAGAAAATGAGTATATTTGGCCACAATTGCAACTAACCTTGCTAAAAAACTGTAGTACTTATAGAATTAAACATATATCAGAAGTTATAATTACTTTGCTAAGTAAATCTCAATTAAAAGTGCCATAGACTGAGTTGCAGATTTTAAAAGGACACGAGATTTATGGAAAGTGTGTTGACTTCCCAGTCTGATCACTGCAACTCAGCACAGTTGAGGGTGTCCTGCTGAATTATTTAAAAGTACTACATTTGAGCCAAAATAAGTTTTCCCTATTAATGGTAAATGTAGTGGAATATTCTTCAACCAAGTTGTGATAAGCAGCTGGTATAATGACTCGTGGATATCTTCAGAATTTCCATCATAAAATTCCAAGTCTGCTTCACTCCTGAGAAATTGACTTCTTGACATTTTTCAGGAGCTCGTAAGGGGTAGCCAGGGGTAGGTACTGCTAGTGGTTAGGTGCATAGGGTGGCTTCTTCCGAGCTGCAAATTTGTTGCCTACATATACCTGGTGGTCAGGCAGCCTGCCTCCAAGCGCATCAATGGTAGAATTATATCAACTTCCTTCCTGGTGGAAGGAAAGTTGAAGCCACCTGTAAGGATACTATTTAGAGAACCTGACTCACAGGTACCTAAGATACTCAACATGTATCAGTGGTCCTGGAATCAGAGCAGTTCATTGACAATCAAACCCTGCTCCTGCATTCCTGACCCTGCACAACTCAGTAATGTAGACATACTCTATTGTCCTTCAGAATGCTTTTCTATCTAGCATGCCCCAAACCCTCACAACCAATAGACGTGTATTCGATATACATAGAAACCTGGGTCATGGAAAAAAATTACAGATGCACAACTCATTTAAAGCATTTCAATAAAACTTCAAAACTGTCAGTCGCTCTTAATTTCCTTGCTCTCTCCCCTTTTCAGAAGGCTTATCTGATGGATGTAGTTCAAAATAGATGGTCATGTCTCACAGGAAACTTTCTGCAAACCCACAAAAGCCAGCAGGCACAGCTACATTCCAGCAGCCATGTGCTACACTGCTGGGCACTGAACTGAGCTTGTCTAGCAACTGCCTTAACAAAAACCTCATTCCTTTAATAAAAGCAATTATCCTTTTCAAAGCACAACAAGACATGCAAGTTTGATACACGTCAAATTTCTTCACCGAGTAACCAAAATATTTGTTGAAAGTAGCAACAGTTTTGGCAGGTGTGGATGAAATTCTCAGACAGAACTTTATAAAATAGAATAATTTGCTACGTGGCCGGCTCTCCAGAGGGTCTGTTCAAGTTTTGAGATGAAAACGTTTGGAATTTAATAAAGGACTGATCTTTTCATTCTTAACATACCTCAAAATCTGAATGCCTTTAAAGAAAAACCTTTGATATTTTCAGATTCACTTTTAGGGGACATATTTTTTAAAGCTTGAAAATTCAGCTCTCTAGGTCTTCTTGAAAAATGTCCAAATAGAATTTTTTGCAGCAGCTGTTAATTTTTGCTAGCCATTGGAATAATGGACTTGAGTCCAAAGGAAGAAGAAAAAGACACTTATTACAGCTAAATTTTCCCCCTTCTTCCTTTTAGATTTAGAGGCATTTAATAAATAAGAACTAACTTGCAACCACATTGACTTTCAGTTTTCTTGTACAGGCATTCTATGACATTTAGAATGAGTTATAAAAAAAAAAGCAAATCAAAAAGCTAATAGACAATATATAGATACTAGAAAATCATTGAATACTAAATCACAGATACTAAAATCATACAGACAAATCTGTTGTACACAACATAGTTTGGAAAATTAAGTGTGTGACAGAAGAACACAATACTGGACAGGGATGAATGGCTGAATTTGAGGTAGGGCTGTGTCATTACGGTGATGGCAGGCTTGCCCTTGGTTTTAAGTTTCAGATGAGAACAGCTTCCAGAAAAATAAAACAAAATTCTGTTGGGGGGAAACAGGAAGGGAGCTAATAAAGCCAGAGGGAAATTAAAACATGGTCTTTCTTATTTCACCACAAAAAAATTTAAGAGGTTTGCTTTTGGGACTAGAGGAACTATTTATGATCAAAGTCCCCCCTTTAAAAATAATACATATCCATAATTCAACATGCAACTCACTTTTGAATTCTCCCCCAACAAAGCTATTGCTAGGTTTGATACTAGTCCATAACCTGAGGCCACAGTACGATCTGACGTGTTCCACCATGTGGTGATCAAGATCGTGGTTTCCTTTCCAGCCTCTGATCAAGGGTGAGGCTTATAAAGAGGTTACCATGGTTCATCAGCTGCGCCATGGGTGCTCACCTTCCCTCAAACAATTCTGAGTGAGGCTCACAGCCCCTTTAACACCAACAGCCTCATACGCCTCAGCTAAGAAAACACATTTATCAGCTCAGCTGCCATGAAGAAACTTGTTCTGTAATGCTCAGCTACTGCAGTGCTCTGGAATGGAAATGTTACAACTCAAAATTCATTGTACTGAAGAAGATCAAAGCTTGAAATCAAAAAAGTCTTTTTTTCCAGGGACACCACTTCATTTACTAAACTAAATAATCAATTTATGGTAACCATAACAGTTTGAAAATGGGGGGTCAGCCACATCGAAAGGAAAATGAGTTCACTGACCTGACTAGTTGATTGAAGCATTCCCCCTTTCATGATGAGCATTAGTTTATTAGTACCTGAGTTTAGTTGAAACCAGATGTTGCTGATTTTATTTTATTTTATTTTATTTTTTTGAGGGCAGTCTCACTGCAGTGGCTCCAGTAGCCTGTATTTCAGCCCTGGGTACACACACAGCTAAGAAATTTATTAAACTACAGATCAACTCATAAAATTATTAATAATTCATAGCCTACATTCCTTGCTGAGTGTGAGATTACATCACTCATTTGAGACACTGAAGATCATGATGCCTTCTTATACTTATATCAGACCTCTATTGCCTAGGAATAGCACCTGACCTTTTTGATTGTTTACAACAGAAGGTGGCTATGGTCTTGTTAAAGTGGGTTTATTTCCTATCTTTGAGAGAAGCTCCGAAATCACTTAAACCAGTATAAGCCTGTCATAATTCCTTTACACTACTTAGAGCCTTCCTATTTCTGTCTCCTTTATAGCAAAGAGACAGAAATAAGTTAACAACACTTCAAAACTAAGCAAAGCATATAAACAGCTTTAATTCCCCAATCCTAGACCACATCACATTCTAGGAGACTCTCCTATCCTGATTAGAAGCTACTAGACCTTTTGATGCTGCAGGACAAGCCACGAGATAAAGAAAACATACACATTTCCCTTCTTGCTTGCTTCATGCTGATCAGAGAGGAAATGACAAACAGATGCCCCTATGACCCACTGTTCCCCTGAGGTGACCAATCCAAGTGTAACATGTGGTCACCTCATTTGGGAAGGAGCCAAAGCCTGTTCTCTTTAATTGGCCAAACGGTCCCCTACAGCTGCAACAGATTAGGGACAAATTCTCTTCAAATAAAGCTGCACTTTTTCTTCCCTCTCCTCTCCTCTGAATAGAAGGGAGGGTGAACTGGGGAGAAATAAGGGCTGGAGAAACATATGTGCACACACATACGAGTAAAGTTAATAAAAGTGTCAAGGTAGGCAAACAAAATACCATTTATTATTAAATGGCAATAAAAGCCCACATTGATGTGTATAAGGAATCAGGCAATGAGAGAGCTCAGGAGAGGGTGGTAGTATCTCATGAATCATTACAAAGGTTTGCTCTGATTTTTCATATCAGGCTTAGTGATTCTGGGGAGGTGGGAGAGGTGCAAGCATTTGTAATTTCAAGTCCTAAGCCCTTTCTTTCTAGTTCGGTGCTGAAAGAGCATAAAACCAGCATTGCTAGGCAAGAATTTGCTTCAAAAAGAAGTCTAAGCTCTGACCACCATCTCGGAAAGAATTTTCACTAAGTATAGCCTGGTAGTGATGCTATTAGCAGTTATTTTCAGGAGAAAAAGGGATACTTTAAGTAATATTGTTTAAAGATAAAAGCATCTTCAGGGCAGAAGCAGGTTGTATATTTTTATAGACATCCACTATTTGAGAAACTTTGGATGGAAGGGCTATATTTGGCAGCCATTCAGCTTGCAAATACGTGTTCAGCTATTCATTATAATCTCAGATTTTCACAAAACAAAGCTTATTTTCCTAGACTTGCAAAAACTGAGTTTTAGTGTAGCCGCTTTTATTCTCTTAATCACTCTTTAGCATGTTTTTCTTTCACTCCATACTCCTAATCTTGAGAGCGGATTATTAACTCTTCAGGGTACATATAAAGAATGTATGATGGACATATCTTGGGACTGGCAGGCACATCAGTATCAATGGTTCTGGGGCCACAAACAGATGCTGAATGTTTTTGGAGGTTTCTACCTGAAGTCTGAAGTAACATGAAGATTACTGCTCCTACTAAAGGCAAAAGAAATGTCATCATCCTTTAACTATCATTTATTAGGAGACTGGTTGCAACACCAATGCAGGATATGAGGATGACCGCCATATATCTAACATTCTTCTAAACTATTTTTAGAGGGGGAAAAAAAAAAAAAAGAGTAAAATACATCACTTTTACTATGTGCACTGCTGTACTTGGCTGAGAAGAATTACTATCTTGTTTCAGGACTGATTTGATTGCCCAGTGCCCTCGAGACAAATTAGGATATAGTCAGTCCTCTAAACATTCATATTCTAAATGGCCAAAATGGTTATTCAGCTGCAGAAAATATTCCAACATTTTTTTTTTTTTTTAGATATTCTCCACATCTAATTTGTTGATTACAGCCCCACAACACAGGATCAAACACTCATAAAAATAATTCAAGTGGAGCTGTTACTGTGTCTTTAAGAAAATATTTAAAAATCTGCAGATAAATTTGTTCATTTTACTGCAAGGAAGAATGCTAGTAAGAAATTAGAAAGTAGAAGTAGGAAGCTCTGAGTCCAAGAACAAACAGCTGCATGTGGGTCAGCATTATGAATGTGTTCAGCTATCGGTAAGATTTGAAAGTGCTCAAAGCAATGGACTTTGCTTTAAGACATTTTCCACTCCCAAAAGATTAGACAGAATGAGAATGATCTCCTCTTGCTTTGGGGTATCAGAGCTATTAATCCTTCCAATTCTTACTTAATATCTAATTTGTTTGTTTACAAAAATTTTTCTGAGAAGGGAGGGCATCAAAGAACAGTGAAGGATTACCTAAGACACTGTGAAGATAAGATCTTTTAGAAAGACTTGCAATACAAAAATACTTTCCCTTCTCAATATACATCACCATTGACTGGTTTTATATGTATCCCTTAAAGTACGTATATATGCCTATAAATATTATGCAGCTTCTTCAGCCTCAGTTCATAGGCACTTACTGCATTATTTATCACAAAAAGAAACCAAACACAGTGTCTTGAATTGCTAAACACAGTCTTTTCCTTGGGCAGCAAAATGGTTTTACATCAATTTTTGAATAGGATGCCAAAGGGGTGGGAATGGGATGAGCCTAGCACACGATCACATCATTCTCAGCTTGCCATCGCTCCACGAGCAGACAGAGGGAATAGAAGGGCAGTCTGCACTACAAACAATTGTTGCAATCATTCACACATGATGAGATCCTTCAGACAAAACCTCTAGGCTTCTTCATGTTGATTTTTCTTGTACTCAGCTAAACTGGAAGCATTTTAGGTTGGGAAAAATGAACACAGAAATTCTTTGATAGGCATATGTTCATCCAGAACTTCATCTTTCCTCCACAGTTACCAAAGAAAAATTGGTCATATATGGATTTCTCTCATTAGAGTGTTAATTATATTCATTCCATATGACTACCAGCATTGTGTCATACACAAGACTACATCATCCAGTGGAAAATCATCAAAGGCAAAAGCATAATTAATAAATAGGTACAATGCAGAAACAGTCAGGGGTTTTTCCCTTCCTGCTCCTGGTCTACTACAGTTTGATACACGAACAACTGAATATGCAGCTTTGAAACTGCAGTGACAAACATCTCATACACATTTCACAAAAGCTTATGGGATAGCACCTCAGTTTATCTTCTCATTATATATATCATGAATATGAACATCATTTTTTTCCATGTTGATATGCAGGTTCTTCAAGTTAAATAATGCAGCTTTGCCCCACTTATTGTCTCTCTTTTTTTTCTTTTCTGTCAGCCATGGCTACAGAATTCCCACTGTTCTTCCAGGACACAGATTAGATCAGTTTGGTCAAACCACAGGACCGCAGAGGAACAAGCAGCCTCCATCTGCCTTGTGTTCCTCAGAGACAGTATGAGCTTCATGCGTGCTTCACTTCACCAGCAGCAGCCACGCTTACACAGTTGCAGAGGCAAAAATAATACCCATCCAATTGCACTTGCTATGTCTGTTTCTCATATCTCATTCTTGGCTACTTTGTCTGAAGTTCTGCTATACTACTGGGTCACAGTACCATCGACGATGACATCATGATATGGGTTTTTTGGTGCAGAACAGCAACACCTTTTCTATGAAAGGTTATCTTGGATACATTCTTGACCAGTTTTCTACTATAAACAAAATCAAATTTATGCAAACAGCATACATACAGCCTCCTATTGAAAGCATTCTGAATTTATATTTTTTGATTTTTGAATCTAGAAAACCCACCCTTTTGCTGACATTATTGCCTACACTACACGTTTATGAGCTAGTAATTTTGAATAACTCAAAGCATGTGAAAACTGACCTGTATTTGTGGATTGGATTCTAGTTCTAATTATTTGTATCCTAATTTTTATTTTTATTTTTTTTTTAAATATTCCCATTTGTTAAAAAATATTGGGTAGGTGTCGAGATGGTTTTGTGATACTTTTTGGTAAAATCCATCTTCAGAAATTTGACATCGCAGTGCTGGATGTTAAAGAGCCTCTCTTCATGAATCAACAAATATGCTATCATGGTAATCAATACAGTCCTTATATCGCTATCAATAATAACCGAGTCTGTGAAATTCCTGAGACATTTTTTGGCCTGCCTCATTTGATGGGAACTGTGAATAATAAATTCTGCTGCAAAAGGGTTTGAATGCAGTTCTGTGCAAGCTGTGCAGTCACTTTCAGCAGGACTCAGCCATATAGGCTAAGCCTCAAGGCAATAGCAGCTCTGTAGTTCATTTTGGTAGAATTTGTCGTTATTCTTTTCTGGACAGCTCCAACCATGCAGACAGGTTACCCACATAATTAGGAGATGTCAGTGTAGGCAGTTATCTGCTTCCTTCCCCCAGAAAGAAGGGTGAGGCAATAACCATTCGTTAAAACACAGTTAACAGACTGCATGGAAAAACCTGTTCATTGCAGTTGTTACCTTTCTTATAACAGCATCTCAAAGAAAAACCCCAGATAACTGAAGAGAACTAATGTGTTATAGAAAAGTGTATGTAGGAAAATGCATGAATCCAACTGACCAAAACCTGTATCTGAACAATGCAATTCTATCGTACGTTCTTAAAAAACCTGAGGAATTCTGCCCAGTTCCTCTGGCTCTCACTGGTGCCATAAGCTTTAACACTCACTCTTGGGACAGGCTACTATCAATGTGTTTTCTCACAGAAAACATGACAAAAATCACTCTATAGAATGTCACTGCTTCTTGCAGAGTTCACTAGCCTATAACATTATATGGCCATGAAGTTTTGCAGGGAACTCTAGATCAATTGCAGCTCTTGACATTTATCTAACTTGAATGCTAGAGAATACACGATTGGTTTGATTCGTATCTGTTACCAGCTAAACGGATCGATAAGACTTTTTTTTTTTCCCCCAGCGATAGAGGGTCTACACTTGACTACTTCTTTCAAAGTTGTGCAGACAGTTTCACTCAAACTGCAGTGCTCAGCAACCTCCGATATCCTAATGGTATCCAGCAGTTCTGTTGTGAACTGATGGTTCAAATCCCTACTCCAGACTTTTTTTTTTTTTTTTTTTTTTAAACAGGTTTAACATGCAGCTGTAAAAATCGCTTTGGGATGAACCTTGGCATGCTGAGCTGAGCCTCTCTTCATGCCTGGCCCCAGCCTCTCTAAAATTGGAATTTAGATTTATTCTGCCTGGAGATAGAGGAAGGAAAGCAAATAATGAAAATAATCTATTCCCTAACTAATAGGCATACACCAAGCCATCAGATATCAGGTATGTGGTTTGACTATATATTTTAAAAAAACAGATAACATGTATTTGTAAGTGTCAGACTCCAAAATCTTTACAGCATTAAAAGAAAAGATTTAACAGGTAAGTTGTTGTTAAAGGTCATACATCTGAAAAATATCAAGTCAGGATTCTCCTTCAGGCTATCTCTACACCAGTCCATGGAGCTACTGAGGGTACGAGGATAATCTGAGGAGCTAGTTGGGGCTGAAAGTACTACAGCAGCATATTTTAACATACTGTTTTTATCAGTAGCAGATCAATACAATTATGCATACTGTATATATTTCAGTGAATTGGAACATGCCATCATGTACATATTTGGATACCTCTGCTTGATCAATAATGAGTTCATTCTCCATGTGATGCAAAACAGAGCTATTAAGAGGTAGGCAGTCAATTGTCACGGACATATTTTAGAAAAAGGGTAATAATATGTGCTGTCAATATGATGTATTCTCAAGGTTTATGGCACTGATACAATCAGCAAACTACATCATTTTTAGAGTTAGCCTTCACTGGCACTGGAAATAATTAGCTATCAACCTGATCTCAACTATTAGAGCCCATGAATAGGATTCTGTCAAGTATACATTTAGCTATTCCAGCAGCCCTTCCTCATGCCTGCAGCATTAAGATGCAATGGAAAGTACCCTCAGCTGCAATCCAGAATTTCTATGCTTTTGGTTTTAATTAAGACTGTGCTTGGCCTGAAAAGAAATGCAAAGATTTATATTTGCTATTCACAGGCATATTTGCTGATGCCCATTAGGATTATGAGTATCAGACAACAAATGCTAAATGGTGACATCTTAAGTCTTAAAATATTTATAGAAAAAACCTGTATTGCTTCAGAAAGATCTAAAACTCATATTGTCAAGGTTAGAGGCAAATAAAAGAACTGGAGACAAAAGATGTACTGAAATATCAACATGAGAAGGTGTTTTCACCTGACACACACACACACACATCGCCTCAAGAGGTGATGATATTTTTGGAAATTTCTTAGAACCAGGAGGAACATCATCCTCTCTTCAAAAGCCACTGTATGACTTACATTAGGCTGGTGCACATAAAAATGCAGTGGGCAGTTGTGAACTGGTCTTTCAAACAACAAATTCAGCCATAATCAATATATGCTTTGTCATAGATTTCAAGCCCTTTTTCTCACCTATCTTACTGTTCACTGACAAAACGAAACAGTATTTTACAAGGCATTACAATGCTTTGTCTTTAGCAATTAGCTGCAGCAGTGAGTTTCACAAATTAATTTAAGAAAACATGCTTCATTTTAAATCTTCATATGAGCATTTTGTACAAATTAAATAGAAGCAGTTCTAGTAATATTCACTCCCCATGCCTCCACAGATAGATAAGCAATCACTCCTGTTTAACAGACTTAATCTTTCCCTTCCTTCTTTGCATGGGGGTAACTTAGAGACTTCATAATTCTTCACATTTTTAATCAGCATTTACTCCTGAGCTTCAAAGTTAAATTTTTAAAACATACTTTCTTTCTTCAAGAATTTTCTTGTAACTTGTCTTCATGTGATGGAAATATTAATGCTTTGCTAAAAGAAGTTAAATGCGAAAGTATCAAGCCAAAGATCTTTAGTGAAATAGAATCATTTTAAAAATACTGCTTCTGTGCTCTTTCTTAAATTATTCTGAGCTTTGCACCTGCAATTCTCACCTTACAGCATGGGTCCGCAGAAAAGAACTGAGTTCCAGCTACGACGCTGTGGTGCTTGTGCTCTAAAATTTTTATCCCAGAATTCCTACAGTCTGAAGAGACAGAAACATACTCCCAATCCTTTTCATTTGAGGAAGCCAATCTAGGACAAATTCCAGTGTCCTTCATCTTCCATTTAAAATAGGGCAAGTGTAGAGTCCAGGAAAGAGCATGTTATAAATTATTTGCAGAAAGAAAAGGACTGCAGTGCTACAGCATGCAGCAGTCAGAGCTGCATGCAAGGTATACTAAGGATGGCTATAAGGACATCTCTGCTTATTCTCTTCGCACCATAGGAACAGCAAACTCCATTGCTAAGCACCAATAGAAAAGTTATCATAAAAAAAATGCAGTAACTGTTATTTTGAATGAGGTCAAGGTGAGGAGATACATATATATGTGTATATATATAAGACACACATATATATGGTAAAGTAATACATATGAGAACTTCTAAGTATAGTTGATTTGTTTAAAATTTAGCAGCCTTTCAGTGAAAGGTTTGCAGAATCACCGTATCAAAACAGTGATACATCATGACGAGA
>PPHD01017658.1:0-14939 GCA_002909625.1 Bambusicola thoracicus
ATATTATATTATCTTTATTACTATTATTATTTTGAGAAATGTGAAAGAGAACATGATGTTACATAAACCATAGCATTATGGAGGCATGTTTCTTGTTTTCACTGTGACTATCTCTATCTCTCTTGGTTGTACTGTCATATTGGGTATCAGCAGCGACTGGTAGAGAAGCGAAGAGTTTTCTATAAGGAAATGTTTCTGAGATGGAGAAACTTGCTTCACAATAGAAATGAATGCACACTCAGTAATTGCAGGAATTTGGGGGAAAAAATGTGTATTTTGAAAGTTGGCTTTACTTTGGACATTGGGTAATTTTTATATCGAGTTTTTGATGTTTTGCCTTACCTAAGTAGGCCTTGTCTTTTCCATGCCTTAATACTTACATGTCTTTTGCACAAAGATTTTTCTCCATAAAGACAAATTAATTGCCACTATGCACAAACTCTTTAGAACCATGACTCTCTTTTGTCACATTACTTATAAATAAATACAAAAACAGAGATTTTAAAATTGAACTTCAAAGGAAATTACGGTTTTTAGGCTCTTTTTTAGCTGCGTGTTAACAAAATAAGACTTTTGATGTTGTACAGTATTTTAGCTTCTGTATAGTAGACATGCTATATCAATTTCAAAATTATCTATGGCTTTCAAATTTCAACTTCCTGAACTTCTTGTTTTTCTTTCTTTCTCTCTTTAGTGATTACATTCCATTTCCATGGATGCATTCTGTCTTATATGCTACTAGTTCAATAAAAAAACATCCCTCCCCCTTATCCTCGCTTGTGATTTCAAACTCTCTCTTGAATATCCTCTTATTGATTAACTGGTGCCTTGTGCTATGCAGGGAATTTGTTTTTTCTTCATGCTCTCTATGACATATGAAAAATATCTTTGGTGAAAAGCAGCTTTACTTTCCTGAACCTGATCACTTTTTCCTTAAGAGCAAGATATCAGTGAATCTGTTTTTGAAATCCGCAGTTATGATAAAAGCTTAAATACGTGTTTTACTCTTAATGTATTTTAATAAAGATTTTTAAAAATAACAAATACTGCCTCCACATGCCCATTGATGAATGAGAAATGGCATGCCAATGATGTGAACTAAATCTGCCACAAAGCAGATGTAGATATCTGCAATAGCTTTCTTCTAAGTTCTGCAATAAATTGAGGACCATGAAAATGATTACATAGTTACCATCTTGTTTTCCAAGGATGCTGCTGATTGATAGAAGCTACCTTAAAACTAATCTGCACCCAGGTAAGCACACTGCTGGAACCATTATTTTAAAGTCAAGGAAAGTCTATCAAACAAAAGATGTTTCAGACTAAACATTTTAGGCTCAAATATACATATAAATGGTTTATAGCTTTGGTCTCCAGTGAGGTTTAATTGGCTATTTAATTTATTAACAGTAGCACAATTATTTTTACTCTCTTTTGAGAACTCTTATGTGTTCAAAGGAAACACAGGTCCAATAGACATAGGAACTAACATAAGTGGGAGGAGAAATGAGAGTGTTGAGGTGATGCAGTCAACACAGTGCTGAATCTTGCTTTATGTGCCTGAGCACTTAATATAAGAAGGAAACTCCAGGAAAAAAATAATACATGATCAAAGATGATTACATGACTTAATGATAATCTTAACAATTTACACCTACATAAGGAGCACTACTCAATTAAAATTAGTCTCCACCTAAGTACAGATAGTCTGTTTTTGCCAGTCTCATAATGTACTTATTATGTAGTTTCATGAAATATGTGCTTTCCTAGATATCTTTCACAAAATGTATTTCCTATCTTAATGCAATCCTAACTGTAGGCTTGGAAGAATGTTACACTCGTAGTTAGTAGAACTCTTGACTTAAAATTGCCTTATTCTGTACAAATGAAGGAAATAAGCACAAAGCATCTTTTAAAATCACTGACATTTATAATATATTTTTAATTAATTATTGGAAAGATCCTTATCCAGAGTGTTCATCATATAGGAATCACTTAACTTCATTTGCTAGTTAGATGTCTATTGTAAGTTATTTGCCTAGGCTCACCTCCTCTCTGATTTACTGTTTTTCTTTTTGTTGTTTTTAAAGTCTCATTGGCAGACAGAAGTATCTGCAGCTGGGAGAACTCCTCTTGGCTACCCAGAGACCACGTTCAGAAGTCTAACTAACTCTGGCTATTGTTTCCTAAAAGAACGTGTTCGAGAACATTCGATAGTTGCATATTTTTGTGTTTCCTTCACAGTATGTTATAAACTATCAAATAACTACATTTACAAAGACACAAATTTAAGCTACAAAGAATGAACCAGGCAAAAGTATTTATTTCAAACATTTTAAATAAATTATGAAGTATGATTCACCGCCATCTGGCTCTGGTGCTGAAACCAAAGCCAGACATCTATAAAGTATATCTCTTGGCACTAATGACTGGAGCTTGTGGAGAGAATGATGCATGTGATCTTTTTCCTCTAATGCCTATAGCTTTGTAAAAGTTGAAGGATGTAAAATCTCCAGGAAAAGTAAAGCCCCTAACTGTGTTTCCTTTAAGGCATCAAACGACACTGTTATATCTGAACAGTTTTCAAAACATCTGAAAAATGTATGTACATGCCATTTATTTCACATTAATAGGATAAATCATACTAAATGAGAAATAAATTTTGGACTCTGAATGAGAATCTCATATTCCATACTCTCAGACGTTATGCTATATTTAATCTACAAAGAAAATATAGTGAATAGTTTAAAGCTACCTAACTGCTGAGAAGGGATACAAGGAATAGACAGACGTGGGACGTCCTTTTTAATACAAATTATATTTGGTCAAAATATTCTGTATGTGTTTTGTGTTTAGGTGAGATGTTCAAATGGAACTGCCCAAATGGGATCACAGCCAAAGGTAGGGAAAATTCCCACCTCAGCAGTCTCGTGATTGATGTAAAGGTATATTGAAATACCCATTGTTCCCCACTTTACTCTGAGGTTCAGAACACCATGCCTGCAAGACACATATTTTCTTACAGGTTTTTGTATCATTCTGTGTATAGACATAGACATTTTTCAGAGACCTCAGTGGTTAAATGGTAGATCAAGAAGTAAGCCTTATAATCTCAAATGATTTCATCTATTTTTTTTTTATCATTTAGAACTGTTTTATCTTTTATTAAGGCAGAGATTCTTACCTTTTGTGAAAACTGTCCCTTTACAAAAACAAACAAAAAAACAAACCCAAAAAACCCACAAAAATTCCTATGAAAAAAATCCGGAAAAAAAAAACAACCCACTGAAGGAAAACAATAGCTATAGCCTTGGCTACAAGCTTCTTTCTTTTCATTTGTTCAATGGTTTCTACTGTCTTATTGTAGATTAAATTTGTCAATCCACATATATTAGCTGGGCTTCTCTTGTGGACAATTTCTGTCTCTGAAGTATCCATATATCTACTGATGAAAAACGTGCAAAAACACAGCTGCTGTTCTGCAAAATCTGTGAATATGTCAAGTCTGGAGATCTATCTTGTCTTTAATTTCTCTACAGATTAAACTAATTAAATACATGGATTTGAATGAATCCAATCTATTACAAAAATAAGTGTTGAGCAGACAAAAACAATGTGATAATCTATATACTGTCTGAATCCAGTCAGTACTTTGGGAAACATGATAAGTGCATTATGTTTTGTCATCAGTCATTATTTATGCCCTCTAACTGCATTGTGTACTGTCATCAATATTTTATTTATCTCCTCCTGGACACAGAGTTTTTACTAATTAGAAGCTTAAGTAGTCTGTGATTCTGTGATTCTGTATTAATTTGCAAATGATCTTACAGGTTAAAGACAAGATGATCTGTAAGAATTACATGTTTACAAACACAAGCAAATAGCCTTTCGTCAAATAAGAAAGGAGTAAATGTCATCCCTCATGGTCTACAACAGCAGATAGCATTGGCCTTAAAGTCATCCTCCTGCCCAGGCCTAACCCCACCCCTATAACACAAAATCTGAGCATTTCCAGCTAACCAGCTTGACTTCGAAGATTTTTGCGTTTTCAGTAGTGAGGTCAATCACTTCCCTTCTGTTCTGATGTTTGGAGTTTGTCTAGACAGGTCCAAGAGCAGCAGCCCTATACCTGCCTAACACTATTCTTTAGCCCCTTCAAGCTAATGAGCATGAACTGTGCTCCCTCTTGGAACATTTTTGTGTTCATGTCTACTTTCCTCCAGTAGCTGAAAAAGACTCTACACTTTTGCCTCCATGCCTTCTCTCATTCAATCTTACTTAGCAATGAAGTAATCAGTTCCAAGTAATTTAGCTATTTGATCTGTTGAATCAATGATAAGCAATAGCTACATTGGTCCAAGATATTTTGATTCAAAAATATATTACTACCTTGCTGAATCTCACAGTCATGTGAGAAAGACATTTGTCAATCTGTGCCAATGTCACTGTGGGAAGTCTCATATTTCTAACATATATAGATTTTTAAATTATGTTATTTTTTAAAAAAATTCTGAAACAAATAGAATCCTTGAAATCAGAGTAAATAGCATAATGTCTCAATGCAGAAACGCTTTATCTTTTCCATCTCAACATAATAAGGCTTTTCTGAAGCATTTAGTCCTGGTTTAAAGAAAGAAAATTTACATCTCCAAGCCTTCTTGTCTTTCTTTTTTTAAAGAAACCTAGGTGACTTTTCTTAGTTCTCCATTCTTCTGGTTCTAGCAATTTTTTTGTTTTCCAGTCTGAGTTTCTCTTTCCTGGAAACAGCTGGTAAGAATTGCATTTCAGGTCTTGTTCTAAAGCCTGGAGAATGGCATTAACAACTCCCTTTTCTCTCCGGAAAGGCAGATCCTTACGTGCATTTCAGCTGTGTGTGCCTCTCATGCAGCTTTAGCTTACTGGCAGCCCACAGCAATCCCAGGAGTTTTTCCTCTGTTGTTTTCCAGCTGACAGCAGTGCTTCCTATTTATTATAAAAGAAAATTATGTGGCTTTGTGCTATTAAGTATTGCTGTATTTCTACAGCTCTCATTCTTCCTCTATCTCTAAACTAGTTCTTTCTTTACAGCAGCCCAAAACCTCATCACATCAGCCAAATCTCTACGGTATATCATTAGTAATAACATTCACACAACCTTACGCTTTGCCTCAGGTCTCTGAGAAAAAATATAGAATAATTTGACTGGTCTTACAATCCTGAAAGATCCAAATTAACTTATTTCTCCTCAACATCTTTTCAGAAAATTTGTTTCTTATCGACATCCCCAAGTACCATCCACATTTTAGCTAACATTTTTTTTCTCCTCATCTTATAATTCTTTAACTTATTGGATTTTTTCTTTAGATGAACTAATGAATTCCAACATGATAACCTATAAAATCTGATAATGAAATCTTTGATCTGAGTAGACTAGCTGAGCTGCAGCACTTTCAAAAGTTCTCTGCTGGTGACTTTACTTCCAGTTATGAGTACACATTCTCCAACTGAAGTCTCAGGCTGCAAAAGTGTTAAGTGCTGCGACTCTAACTTAAGAAATGCTATTTTATCACTTGCTATCAGTTACTTTATTAAAAATCAGGTAAATCTGAAATGCTGTCTTTATAGCTAATTCAAAGTGTATTTCATTCCCTTTTCTCTTGAAAATTTCAAGTCAGACTACTGTGAATCACATTCCATCCTTCACACAAAACCATAGCCATTGTCCCAATGACTGGTCTGCCGAAATAGATTTGCTAAGAGAACTGTAGTTTTTGGTGTTGGTGCTCTTAGATTTCTGGGGTGATTATCAGCTCCTCTGGACTGACACTGAACTCTTGCAGTCTTTTCTCAATCATTTTCTTTTTAATTTAATAGCAAAATATCTCAATGCCATCTGTTAATCTCTAGAGATGAAATTTAGTCACACAAGGAAGGACAGCTGAAAGTCATTGAATTAGTAGTAATGTTTAAACTAGATCTCAGTGTGCAGGAAAATCTTATGTGAGAAATTCCCTAGGACTTTCAGTTACTCTCTCACAATAAGTACCAGATAATATTACTTTAACTCACACTTAAAATGTTTGTCCCTAGGTGGCTGACCGGAAAACTGGGGAGCTGAATTTCCAAGGTTCTTTCTTTACCATGCAGAGATGCATTTTTGTTACTGGGAAGTAAATACATTTCTGATTAATTAGAGAAATAATCAAGTTTCTTTCTCTCTTAGAAATACTGGCTCTGTAATGCTAAAAAAAAATTAAAAGGCATGCATGAGAAAATGTGTTCCATAAAGAGATAAGACACAACTCTGTCACTGAGTAGAATCAGCTCTGTTTAGAGGAAGGTGAGAATTTGCTGTGGTTATTTTTCAAAATGTAGTTGTGTTTTAAAAATAAGTTCATCTAAAGAGTCTGAGTTTTTGTCTGTCCTTTTTAGTGCTGTAACTACCACATTAAATTTTTAATGCACTATTTTGAACTTCGTTTCCTATGTATAGATGTTCATGACAATAAATTTGAATGCTTGTAATTTTATTGAACAAATACGGTTTAAATTATATTCTTTTTTTTTAAAGTAATTGTATTTGTGTGTTCTCTCTGTCTCTCATATTTTTATTTAAGTTAGACAAAGGCCCTTCATGAGGGAAAAATATATTTGTTCTTTCTCAATTTCCTTCTATTCTATTATTTTAGAGACTCTATAACTAATTTTTAGAAACTCAGTGATTTTTTTCCCTTTCTCATACATTTTAAAAAAGTCATATTGCAATCAAGTTCATTTCAGACATACTGTTTCCACATTTCCTCTCTTCTGCGTTCAGACCATGAACACTTTCAAGTTCACCAGCCATCAGATTTTTGGTAGTTTCAAGGGAAGTTTACCAAAGCTTGAGGGCTAACAAACATCATTCAGAAGTTGGCCTTTGGACATTTTTATGATTCCAGTATGTAGGTGTGGGATCTGCCTATTAGTCCGTAATGAGAGTAACATGTATGCCTTACACTATCACATTTGTGTTGAATTTTCACTGCAGATAAAAGTCACATCTTCCTCATTTGTGATATGTGTGGATGCAGAATTTATGGTAGCGTCAGACAGTTGGAAGAAAATTGCATACTATACAGAAAAAAAACTCTTAAAATTAAGAAACTAGAAGATATTTTCTTGTATAAATATTGGGTCATATATTATGACCCCAAAAACTTTAGCAATTTCAGCAATTTTACCTTCTTAGAATACAGTGAAAAAATCTTGAGACATGAATTCACATCATGTGAGAATCCTTGACAGGAGCTAAGGTCCCTGTCTCCAGAATCAAGGTCATGCTAAATAAAAAAGCTTTGTACTATAGAAAGATTCTGTAAATGGGCAAAAGTTAGACAGAGCTGTTTCACTGAAATAAGTGTGGGTAGAAGTACAGTTTTCATAGGAGAAAAATAATCTATGATCTTGACTGAATTCTTTAACAACTGTAACATTGGGCTAGAGCCATGGCTAAAGTTTAAAGTTCATTCTACCCTTTTCTGGTGCCAGTGGAAAGGCTGCTGCTGAATATAGTGAAATCAATGGAGGGAGAAATGTATTTCAGTTTCCTTGATTATGCTTGAAGTCTATCATGCATTTAAATTCTTGAACAGAAGAAGCTAAGTAAGCATGTATTACTGCATCTATAGTTACAATTTATTATAATTATTGTTTTTAATGAAAAATATCACTGACTAAAGGAAATATGAATAATGTTTTATACACTTTTATTTGCTTAGCAATTCGTTTTCTTAGTGCAATCACATTTTTTTTTTCAGAAATAAATTTTGTTGCCAAATACATTCAATTCCATACCTGATTATCATGAACAAAACATGGATATTTCCAACTAAGACTGTTGAATAGATTATCCCAATTGGGGTGGGAAGGACGAGTGTCTCTGCAGCACTGATCAGCTTGTAATGATGCTGTTCACTCCAAGACCTGTTGAAGTCTAGTATAGCATTCTGGCAGGATGAAATTCACAAATTCTTCAGCAGCAATAATACTTGGTTTTGTAGCAGCAATAGAAAAGATATTATTTATGGACTAAGTATTTGAATATAATGATGGAAGTATTGTATCTAAGTGTACTTTCTTGTTTAATAGTTCTCTCAGCTATAAGCTACACTTTTTCACAAAACGATGCATAGCTAATGGTGGTGACTATCTCAAAAAAGCATGCTTTTTAGCTGAAAATTACCTGTATCAAATAGTGCTCTTTGTATCTGTTGTGGTTACCATGGCAAAAATAGGAGGCATTACTTTCAGAGCAAAATACGCATATAAAAGCAAAATAACTTAGTAAACCTTGCCGAATTCAGATAATTGATGCACAAAACTGTCCTGCAGTTACTCCCATACCAAGCAGGTAATCGAGGTGTAAATCATACTTGTATATTTTTAATACTAATTTAATTCAAATTTATTTGTATCAGGGAGGGAAACTTGCAATAGAATGCTTCTTGAGTGCAAACAGTGGGGTAATTTTTATACAGGTATAATGCACTTAACTCTAAGATCATTAAGGATCTTACAAACTTTTTGTTTCACATGATGTAGGAAAGTGTCTCTGGATGGTGAAGTACCATTTGCAGCTTATGAAGCCTGAGTGAAAGACAGTTACTTGTGTTGAAGATAAAGTCAGGTACCTCCTTGAAAAAAAATTCTTCTCACAAATATTCTTGAGGTCTGTATGGGAACTGCTGAATCACGGCCTGAACCTCTGATTGACCACCTGAGGCGAGCACTGAGTCAACTGCAGGGGCACAGGTGAACGCAATCTCACCTGAGTGACCGGAAGTGACCTCCCAGACCCCATTTAAGAGCTGACTCCCCACGAGGAAGGATCTCTAACTGGAGGTCCTCCCTCTGCGCACCTTTCTGTAAGCCTAGGACACGGGTAAGATCTTTATTTCACTTTACTTTGTAACAGCGTAATTTTCCTAATCCAATACCTGTTCGCCATACAGCCATACAAGGTCATACATTACTAAGGCATTTCTGAGATATGTTAAAGTCCTGGATGTTATACAGTAGCAAAATCACATACTTTCCACACCAAAATTAAATTGGTTTTGTTATCCGTGTAAACTTGTTCCTAATGGCTGATCACTCCAATGAGCATTTAATGAGAACAACGCTTGGCTAAAGAATATTGTATAGTTCTCAGAATCTATAAACCTAGTGATATTTTTTAAAATAAAAAGATTATTATTTTTCAGCCAACAATAAAGTCATATTTCCTGGTGTGTGAAAATGTGAGATCAGCTTTTTGTTAAATAACTGAGGAAAGAGTAATCATTTACTTCGGGAAATAGAGCTAAAGTTGTAGGAGAGCAGCTTCCAGCCTAACAAGCCCTTTCCAGTATCCAGATATCTCAACTGATGTATGAAATGACAACATGACAATATGCTTCATATTTAAGTGGGAATGTAGGAAAAAAAAAAAGCCGTATAATTTAGTTAATGTCAACCCTGTGAAGAGAGATTATTCAAAATGGTATCATCAACTTTTTTTTTTCAGTGACAGAATGTCAAACCTAAAAGCTACTCCCCGGAACTTCAGGTTTAATACATGTGTACTTTTTCAACATTTTCTCAGACCAGCTTTAACCGCCCAAAAATGAAAGACTGAGTCAGTAAGGGGAACATCTTAGCAAACCTATGCTTAACCATAAAAGCAGAATGTGTTTGCTCAGCATTGTGAAGATAAGCACAAAGGTGTCCTCTTAGGGGCCCAAAAGATCTGTCAGCATAACTTGTATCTCACTTCCTATAACCGGTGGCAGAGAAACAAAGACTATGTGCTCAATAGTGTCTGTACCACCCATCCTGCCCTTTCCTCTAGGAAATGTCAAGCCACGGTCTGCAGTAAAATTAAGTAAGCTCGGTTATAGGAGTACTAGTATTATGGGCAAAGTTGAAACCAGTATTTGTTCGTCACTTCAGGTCACAGAATCCAACTGCCCATAAATTTATCATCACCATCCCTGGAAGTGTTTAAGAGCCATTTGGACATGGTGCTCAGGGACATGATTTAACAGAGGGTAGTTAGAGTTAGGGCACTATGGTTAGGCTGCAGTTGGACTTGATGATCCTCGAGGTCCCTTCCAACCTGAGTAATTCTGTGATTCTATGATCATAAAGGTGAATTTTGTAGAATCATAGAATGGCTTGGGTTGGAAGGGACCTCAAGAATCATCAAGCTCAAATCCCCCCTGCCACAGGCAGGGTCACCAAACTCTAATAATAGACCAGGCTGCCCAGGGCCCCATCCAACCTGGCCATGGGATGGAACATCCACAGCCTCTCTAGGCAGACTGTTCCAGCACCTCACGACTCTCTCTGTAAAGAACTGAATTTTGTTCTCTGATGCTTCTCTCCCCAGAAAGGAAAAGAATGTGTATTTAGGACATGGAGTAGGACATTTCCTTGAAATCTAGATGAAACTGGCTAATTAAATTGAATAAAGATTTGGATAGAATAGTTCTGACAGAAGAGTTCTGACTGAATGAATATCCTTAAGACTTCTCTGGTATATGCTGTACTCTTACACTATAGAAGTGTTTATAAAATATGCCTAATCTTTTGCTTCTCCTACTGTATATAGTTATGTTTCTTAGTAAATAACTATAACCAGGTAGTTCAGGCACTTAAAATACATAGAATTTGTAGTTTGAATATATTCTTCATAACTGCCAACATATATTACAGGAATGAGTGCACGCCAACTCTGATTTGTTTTCAGTAACACAGCATATTTTTATTGGAGAAAAGATCAGTCAAGAAGAGTAGCGATTTTTGGTGACAGCTTAATCAAATAACAAACAGATAAAATAAGTGCTTTTTTATTCCGCTTCATTCCATTCCAGACTGATTCATACATGGAAAAAGCCAGCTGTAGAACCTGACTGCTGCTTTCACTTGGGTTTGGTGTCATTTATCACTGTTCTCACTTTCTCTGATGCCTGTGGCATGCTCAGATTTTGTCTGAAGCACAAGTTCACATCTGGTTGCTACACAATTTTGCAGTTTGGTACCAGACAAATGTTCACCTCATTTTGATCAAGGAAATGCATCTTCTGGTCTCACTGCTTTTTAATCCTTTATCTTGCTCTTTTCTCCACTGCCTGTATACTAGAAAGACTACAAGATGTGGATTTAATTCTTGTTCCTGCCACTGATTCATTGCATGTCCTCTGGTGTGTCCTTCTGCTTGTTTAAACAGTACAAACAGCTGTGAGTACATTAAGAAATTCACTGATTCTTCATATATGATTGTAAGCTTCACTTTCTTTTAACTCTGAGCAAAATACTGCTCATTTTGATTACAGTATTTATTACTGTACAGTAATAAATACTGTACTGTACAGTATTTATTACCTGTTGGATTTTCTGGTCAACCATTTCCTAAAAGAATTTTAAGGTTAAATGCTTATCGGTTTCTAAGACATTTACTGAAAGATTTATTTTTGCATATGTAACAGTACCCCAGGGCTCTTGAAAATAAGGCCTTGTATTCAGATGCACTGAAGATTTAAAAGAAGATGCTGGGAGCAACTCTACTGATTCCTACAGCTCTGCTGAAATTTTGTCCCCCAAAAAAATCTGTCCAGGAAAAGACAGAGGTAATGTAACTAGAAAACCCACTGGGTGGGAATAGTATAAAAATAGCTTGTTTTAAATAATGTATCTCATGAAGCAGATTATCTTCTCTCTAGAAATGCTATTAAAGGTTTGCATTTCCTCTCTTTTAATCAACAAATGAGATCTGAAAGTGTTCTCTTCAGAATGTAGGGTGGAAAAATGCAACCTATAGATCGAAAGGGGGCAGCTTGTGATTAGATCAAAATATATTTGGAACGTTTGGAACAAGCTACGATTTGTACTGAAGGATGCTATTTATTGTGCTTTTGCTTAGTGTTTCTTCATCTGCTTCTGAAATACTGAAACATCTTCATTTCTTTTTTTCATATGCATCCTCTGACATTTGCAAAGATTTCACTGTTAAAGTTTCATTAAAAATTCTGCCTATGAATTATTTAAAATAAGCATGCTCTGAGCACTATCTAAATGCCTAATTTTATACTTAACAAAACTGCTGTATTGTAAGTCAGTTTTAATGGATATTCTAGGATGCTGATACTGTTGGGATGCTATGGTTTGTCCTGCTACTGCTTCCCTTGAAGGCATGCTATACTTTACATGGCAAGGTGCTATTGCTTAGCAGTCAAAGTAAGCAGAAGCTGTGGTCTGAGTCAACGTGCTGACACAAATATGAGAGAAATGCCAATTTTTCTGCATATCAGCTGTGTCCTTGTAAGTGATGCAGTTTTGTTTCTCATTTCTGGGGTAAAAAATAACATAAAGCATGAAATTGTTCATAGAGATAGTGTATATCAACAGTTCTGTGGGAATAGTTTTATTTAAGTGAAGAACAGAGAAGTATTTAAACAGAGATCCACCTACTTGGGCAAAGAACTGATGAAGAAATTAGGACAGTTTTGTGAAGTATAGTTGAGACAGAGACCCTTCCACTTTCATGCAATAACCCCATCTGTACCGTCATGGCAAGACCAGTGCTGGAAAAGCAAGTTAAATATTACTGCTTATGTTTCACCACTTACATCCACTGGGGCTGAAGACCTTACGTATGAAGCAGTACATGCATGTAAACAGTTTCACAGCTTTTTATGATTGGATACTGAACAATCCTCATTACGGAGACACAGTGCAAAGTTTCAGAATGAGCGAGGAACTGGGCACCGAGTAAAACAGGATGGCAGAAACAGTCTCTGAACTGCTTAGGATCTGTTCTGCCATTTAAACTGCTGGGATGGTCACAGAGCCAGGAGAACTGCTACATCTGCTTCTATGATTCCATGTTTCAGCATCTTAAAAACAGCTCCACTGTGTGTTTGACTCGCATAGGTAAAGTGAAGGACAGAAACTCAAGATCACGTTTTAACTGTGTGACATCACTTTTCTATGTCAGACTTAATCTTCTTTGGTCTTTGTGTGTGGTACACTATCTGTTGGTAGGAGAGTGAAGAAGCCTTCTGGATGTTCCTCCTGTACTTACAACAAAGCTCCTATGTCTCTCTTTGGTTTCTCTTGCAATCTACAGCCCACCCAGCTGGATGGCATGGATAACTGTCTCTATCTTTTTTGACAGATCAACTTTTATTTTGGGTGGGGGAGGGAGGGGAAGAAGAGGAATATACTGATTAGAAAATGCTGAGAATGTTGTTCAATATATGACATTTTCATTGAATCACAGAATTTTGATGACACCATAGCAGGAGCTGCTTGGAGATTTATATGCAAGACCAATATAAATTCAATGGAAGAAAAGCTCCCATAGCATTTTTTTAGTAAATCCCTAACTACCCTATAGTTGGTATTACAGAGCAGTTGTTTGTTTCTATAATTCTGATGAATGAACTAGAGTTCAACTATTAAGGGAAAACATTTTTCTTCACATAATGTGACTTGAGTTCATACAAGTCTGATATTAGCTTGCATAGAAAATGAGTCAACATGTCATGAAAAGGACACTATTTAAACATAATGGCCCCATTTGATTTTTTTTTTGTCCTGATTTTACTGCTTGACAGTTATGTTGCACAATAGCCTTTATTAAAACCCTCTACACTTCATTTCTTCTGACTGAATTTCTGTTGCAAATTAAAGATATTTCCTTATTTTTTAATAAATATGAAACAATAAATGACCAATGGAAAAGGTCATCCGGAACCATGCCAGTGAGTTGAAAGGAATGGAAAATTATAATTCTTTTAAGAAGTTGAACTCCTGACTTAAAATACAGCCACCACTCCCCACAATTCTTTTCTTAGTTACTACATTCTTCTTAGTAAAGATGCTGCCCTAAGTGCTTTGCCTTAGATCATTCCAGAGCATCTTTCCCTCCAAGATGACTTTGTGTAAAGCATGATACCAGCCTTCATCTTTCTCTCCAGCAGCCAACCATGTCCAAGATTTTACCAAATGTGGACACACCCCTGCACTAATGATAAGATAAGCATCAATCCCAAAGTGAGATTTTAAGCCTATTTATTTATCCATTTACTTACTTAACATTAAAAAGAAAAATCCCTCAAAGTGTATAAAATAGTAACAGCCTCTGTCCAGATTTCCACCCCCCATCGATGTCCCTGGAAGCCTCCAGGATATTTCACCCTCCTTGCCCCAGGAGCAGCAGCAGCACCTGGAGCCCACAGAGCTCCAGCACCCCTGACTCCCTCAGATTCCACCACCTGTGTTGTGCCCTTCCAGCCCCCACCCAGGAGCTCATTCACCTGTGGCCACGCAAGGCTCTGGCTTGCTGAGTGCCTTCAGCAGGATGGGGGAGGCTCCCAGCATGCAGCCCAAGCTATGCCCATTGCTGAAAGCTCACATGAGTGCTTAATCTGAAAAATGGCATGACAGTAACCTTGGAGTGACAAATGAACAGGCAAGCAACATCCCAAAATTCCACTCTGTGAATGTATTTTAAAGATCATTGGAAAACATGCTATCCTATCTCATACCTATCTCATTGCTTACTTAGAGTTTGACGAAACCTGCCTGATATTTCCCAGAGTCCTTCATAATAAATTAGGATGAAGAGCAGAAATGGCCCTATCTGCCTCACGTCACAGTGTCACTGCACTGTGGCACAGTTGCTGAGCTGTACTAGAACAGAGAGCATCAGGCAGCTCTTGTTCAGGATTTTCAAAGCAGAGCATCTGTTTCTGATTCTGATAAGCAAAGACAGCGTCATAGATAATTTTTTATTTCCTTTAATAGGAGTGTGTGATTACAATTAATTCAACTGGTAGTTATTCCTCTTATGTGTGTGTGAGAATCTTAATACTTTATGCCCAATAAATACATGAATTGAGGACTCCTCAAGCTAAGCTACGACAATACCC
>PPHD01017659.1:0-14939 GCA_002909625.1 Bambusicola thoracicus
ATACACTGCACAAACAGCACTAGTAGTCCATTATTAAAAAAAAAAATTAAAAAAAAAAAAGGTCTTCTCTTTATAGCAGATTTTTGCCTGAGGTCACATTTAGTGAGTGGTGTGCTGTGTGAAGTGCTACCCCATTTTGTAAGTATTTCTGCCTACAACACTTTGTATTTTATGACCAAAAAGGCACTGAGTTGTATCAGTCTGGGTGCTAACAAACATATCCTTGACAAACAAGGTTGACATCTATAAGGATTCTTCAGTATTAGGGACAAACTGAAAGCTGTATTTGGTGTTTCAAATCCGTTTTCATCAGTTCTGTGATTACATGCAAAAAGCATTTTAATTTTTACAACTAAAATTAAATTGATGAGAGAAGCAAGAAGCCAATAGGCTTCTCATAGCAAGAAGGGTCCATAAAAGTGGGAAAAATCCTTGAAGTTGCATTTTAATGAAGTAATTGTTTGCAAATGCAGACTGTGCAAACCTGAGTGACTGTTTAAACATCTGACCAGGCGTGTATATCCGGAGACCTGAGTTCCAACTGCAGTCCGGCAACTGCCTCTGTCATTTCATTTATTTGCTTTTGGAGTATGTATACTTTAGAAATAAGCCTAAAACGATGCATTTGTTTTTCTTAAATATTCAAATTATTTCAGCTACTTTTTATTTTTTTAAAACAGATGTTATTAAGTAAGTTTCACGGCCTGTCCTAATAATTAAACTTAGAAGGGTGGAAATGAAACTTGCTTTGGAAGCAAACCAGTCCTGATTATTTGTTCTGGCTATTATATTATTTCCCTTTGTCCTTCTGGTTTTGCAAGAGTTACAGTCTGTCTTCACATATTTATAACATAAGGATAATGATGATTTCCATACTTGTAATGATGATCAGGGTGTAACTGGGTTTTGTTAAGCACTGGTAAATAGGGGAGTTCTGTGACACGTAGTAGCAGACCAGATTAGGGGCAGTTCTAGAAACACTATACGCTCCTTAATGCAATAGTGATGATGCACTTTAAATACTCTGGTCTGGAATGTATTTCTGAATAATAATTAAACAGGTGCTTGAAGTTGCAGGGGAAGTCTGTTGCCATAATATATGACACAAATGACCGGTCTGAATTTCAGTCAGGCTGTGAAACTGATTTAAACCAGAGATTACCTGAGCCAGTATTTGAAACTATGTAAAGCAAACTAACAGAATTTGTGTTCACTGCTACATAACTTGGAATATCCAATTTGTGTTGTGAAGGTTTGTTATGTTGTGTCTAGACTATTCTCTTTTCAAAATCAAAATTTGATGAACAAGCTTCTTATGTTGCATGGTAAATGCATAATTTTCCTCTTTTTCTTCATGTGAATGTTTCCCACAGGTCTCAAATTCAGTAATTTTGGAAGATGCTTATAAAAGCACAGAATAACGTATCTTTGGCCAGTTTTCCTTGGAACTGATAGACTCCTGGTAGATCAAGTTCACAAGCTTAGTTGTCAAAATGAAATCATGAGTATTTACAACATGTCAGCTCAGTTTTTGCTGTGGGCAGAACAATCTTCACAGTTGCAACAACAACAACAACAAAAATCACAAAATCATGTTTTACAAAGCAATTCACTATTATATTCCAACAATGAATTTTATTTACTAGACTGGATTTTAGTTTGGACAAGGAAAATCAAGCAAGCCAATTGCACTGGTTTTAAAATCTTACATTCAAGTACATCATTTTATATTCTGTATTATTTTTAAGTAAAAGTGTGAGAAAAATTCTGAACTGATTTCTGTGACACTAATGCCTCATGAACAGCAGTACATACAGAATATTTTTTAAAAAACAAATTTTCTTCCCTTGCTGTTGTTGTAACCCAGAAAGACAGTCAGCTGGATGCTTAAGGATGGTAAGGGGGGGAGGGAATGGGTGGAGGGGAGCATTGGTCTCCAGTTCCTTGTGTTTCACCCTTTCATTGCTCTGCCTGATCATTTAAGGCAGAGGCTTGTTCCAGACAGCTTTAATTAAACTGTGCTGTGAAACTGTATATAGATCAATGGAAATTATCCATAACAAGAGGCTAATTATGGATTTAACAGTGTTCAGTCCAGTTCAATCACCTTCTTCCATTTTTGTGTCTTTCCATGCATGTGGCAAAGCCTTGGATGTATACATGTATTTTTTAATCCATCTCATTAGTGACCATATGTTTTGACTTCAAGGGAGACAAGAACTGTCTGCAATCTGCCAGGGATTTAGGGACATCAATAATTTGTGAATAGTCATGTTGGTACTGGTCGAAGGGTTAAGTGTTCTGCACACCAGGGGCACATCTTTTGGGACTGGAACTCTTAGTCAACTGTTAGGAACCTGATCTCCTGTGACGCATCTTTTCAAAGTACATGCTTCATGTCAGATCTGTGCAGCTGAAGCAACTGAGCTTTATTAGCTCAGGGATTTAAAAACCTGCTCTAAGCACTGTAACAATATTTTTTGGTTAAAATGTGAAGGAAAGATAGTAGTTCTAATATGAAAGTGATTTTTTTATGTACTGGGTTAAATGTGATCTTCCTTTTTGTTACCATTTTCCTTTTCAGTATGAGATATCAGATTGATCCTCACCTGCAAATATTTGTTCAAACAAGCATATGTCAGCAATAAAAGGGACCTGGTTCTAGAAACACCTAAGTGGAGGCTGTGGTCCAAGCTCATACTGGCACAAATTCTACTGAAGCCAATGACAGCACAGATGTGAAAAGCTAAGCCAGTGAGAGATCATCATTATAATAATCACAGTTTATCTCAATATGCTGTCCTTACAGAGGAATGGCTGAAATAGATAATGCTGGAATTTCTGTTGAGAGAGGGAAGAATTTTTAATTATTTTCATTCATTTTAGCTTTGTTTATGTCCGTATCCTCCAGATCTGCCTAGGTCAATAGAAAAGCGCATGGTGGATCAGAAAGAAACTTGGTATGGAAGTTGTGCCACTGACTTTTGCTGCTCAGTTGGAAATAGACGGCATTCACCTTACAGGAGGAAGCTCACCTGCTTTAAGAAAATGTCATGTAGTAATAATATTGAATTCTGTAACAGAAAATGAAAATATGCAAAATACCACGTGATCGCTGCTCACTAACCAGCTGCTTTTGTTTTTATATTAATAAACAGTGTGCATAAGGGCAGACTAAGTAAATTTAAGATGATTATGTCACATAACTCCTTTTACAGCTCCAGTGAACACACTTACTATAATCCTCTGCCCTTTACACATCTTCACTTTTAAGATCAACTTTTACAAATTCAGCATGCTACTAAGGAAACATTTCCCTAAGGAAACATTTCTTTGCACATAAAGCAAAGAAAGGTTTGAACTCCAAGGTGCATTTGAACAAAGAGTTTGAATGCATCAGAAGCATCAGGAAGCTCACACTGTTGACTGAGGTTCTTATTTATCTAAAAGTATAACTTGCAAGTTTTAATGAAGGATTTTGGCACATCATTAAAATATATAATTAGTATTGGAAGATTTATTTATCTATACTATTTATAGGAGGTTAAATGTACAGCTGTCCATTTTTGTACTGTGTCAGCCATCATTACACAGTCTGACACAGATTTACTAACTGTGCATTGTCTTTTGTGGGGATCTTACAATGCAATTTTACTTTTTTGGAAGACCTCATATCCTTTTTCCAGGGGAAATTTGCATAAGCAGACTTTTACTTACAGTTTTCAAATGTAAAATGATGTATGTTTAAGGCAGAACATTTTCACATCATACCATTTGTTTTAGTAGTATAATAAAACATTTAGAGACACATGTCCCAGATTTCCAGCTACATTTCAATTATATGTGTAGGTTTTGCTGCAGTAGTTTGCACCTGCAATTGAAAAGCAAGGAAGGTGTCTCTTTCTGATTGCTAAGCAAGTCCATTAGGTCATGTTCAAACGTAAATATTTACGTAAATATTTTGGCTGCCTCAAAAAGCAAAAGGATGCAGTTAAATTTCAAATTCTTCCTTTAAAGTAATTCCTGGTTTAGTTATGGTAGCTCTTAGCACTGGTACACAACTTTTAAGTCTGTAAAAAGTAAAAGAATGAAATTACATTTTCACAATATTAATCGAAGAAGAAGAGGAAATGCTATTTTAGTAGGGCAGAATTGGTGATTTTTGAAGTTAATTTTCTTAACTCACTTCCATTTAATGCCTTCTGAGCGAGCATAGCTATAAAGTTTACTGAAATTGAATTTTAAAATTAAAATGTTAGCTGATACCTAATTAGCAAGTCACTAAATATCTGAGATACATAGACAGAGTCACTTTTTACACACAACATGAAGTCCTTTGGCCTTTGAGGTGACTGTTGATCTTTAGCTCACCCTATCTGTTTTTGTCTCTAATGTCAGTGTTGTTAATAGAAGAAAGCCAGCAGAATTCAGAAGGCTGGTATTGTCTGTGAAATATTTCGCAGGCAGTGTCGCCTTTATTATATTAATTTAGATTAGTATGGTTAGGTCATGGTTGGACTCAATAATCTTTGAGGTTTTTTCCAACCCGAGTGATTCTGTGATTCTATGGTTCTAATTTATTATGCCAGGTAACAAGAGAGAACGGTTTTGGCATCCATTAATACAATTGCAAAATTCCTGTTTTATCCCATATGAGGTAACACTTTGACTGAACTGCCTATTCACAGTTTCACAGGAAGTCATGCAAAAACAAACAAACAAACAAAAACAACAACAAAAAGCCCACCACAGTTTGACAGTCTTCAAGTTCTGCCCTCTTTACACTCTCTCTGGCCAAGTATGCTTAGCGTTGTAAAGAACTGCAGTAATCACAGAAGCTACAGACAGAAATAATGAAACCAAAAACTATGTAGGCCACACCATACCATTCAGAAACTATTTTTTGCAGGGCCATTTGGAAAGGTTTCTGTAGTCTGCTTTAAAGGCTCTGGGTGGCTGGATTTCTACCATGTCCATTGAGGTTGAAGCATGGCCAGAAATGTCTTTGTGCTGCCTTTTAATTTTCCATTCTTAAGTTTTCTTCTGTTATTCTCCTGATTAGTTTGTCTCTATCATCATTCCCCTAATGGACATGAAATTTACAGATTTCTGTCACAAAACAGTCTTGACCAAGCTCTTTGTAGCTGGATTCTGTATTTTTAGTAGTTGCAGACATGTATGCTGTCATCCCTGCACTTCCTTTTATCTTCAACACAAAATGCTTCCATTGATTTCAAATAGAAATCATGTTCACAGTGTTACTTAAAATGGCCCATTCTACATTGGTAAATTGATGCAACAGGGTGAGACTTGAGAGCAGAAATTCACTTATAGATAACCATGCATTCATCATCCAAATATCAGAAATTACAAAGAACTATATTTCATCTGGCCTTCAGTTATATTTACTGCCTGTGCTTCATCTGAGCTTGCTGTATATGTCACTGACAGACCACTCACTCAAAGCTGGTCATGCTTTCAGCTATTTTGCTGAATCCTGGCTTTAAATAGAATCATGTAGAGTTGATCTCAAATTAGTTGACTTGGAGAGTGGAGATGGTGATTCTTCCTTCTATATAAATCGAAAACATAGTTGCATTTCTCTTTTGTTAATTGTTACTCCATGATTGTTGTCAAAAATATATTCAGGAATCATTTTTAAGAGATGACACACAGTAATAAATAAGTCAAAAAGGATTCATGAATTGTTTTCTTTCTGTTTTAGGGCTACAGGAAAATCTTGAAAAGTGTTTGGGCAAGAAGACCCCAGCTCTGATTTTAGTACCTGTGGTGGATTTACCTGGCAAGGAAGTTATTCATACAACGTGCTGGCTAAGCTAGCAGCTTAAAAGAGATGAGCTGATATAAAAAAGCACATTCATCCAGGAAAGAACAAAGAATTGATCATGACTGTGTTGGATACTTTCATTAAGCAACATTGTTTGATTTAAGCGAAGTCATATTTAGCTTGTTAATGATGCCTCATGATATGTGACAGAGTCAGCTTTATATGAACAATAAAGGATTCTTTTCAAAATATTGTGCTTTTTTCTGACTTATTTTTAGATACATTCTGGCAATAACAGGTGGATCTTGGGAAATGACAGTTGCTCTGATCACATCAGTTCTTTAGTTTGATATATTTAGGCCTGGTTACAATGAACTGATTATAACTTCAGAATCTTAGAGCCAATATTTTACAATGCTTTAAAGACTCTGTTCCCTTTCAATTTTATGTTGAATTTACTGACTTCAAGTGAACTCACAAATAACTTATTTGTGGCCAGATATTAACCCTTTTCTGGACTGGGGAAGTATTCACAGGGCTATTCAGGACAAATGTTTTACCAAAATGTGTGATGGAGGCGATGGTTAGACTGTAGGATTTGCCATCCCTCTCTCTGAGGTGATAGTGAGTGCCTTCATGCTGTATATCTGGTAGACAGCTCTTAATGAAGAGCTACCAGTATTCCCCAGGGCTTCACTCCTCCCTGGAAAATCAACGGGAGTTTTACCTCTGCTTTCATTAAAACAGGCTCAGACTCATAGGTGAAGCTGCTATTGATTTCCTTGCATTGATACTGTACTTATGACGTAGGATTGGTAAAGGAGGGGCAGCCTTTTGGATATAGCTTGAGGCAGTACAACTGTAGAGAAATCTTATTTTAAGGCAAAAGCTATACAATTAAGCCTTCAAGAAAGAACACTGACAAAAGTTTCTACATCTATTTTCATTGCTTCTTTTCTCATGTGTGAGTACTGGAGCTACATGACCAGTATGACATTTACCCTTCTTCTGTGCCAGCATGTATCTGAGATAACTCCACCAAAGTCAGATGAATGGCAGGATGTTTATATTAGGTAGCACTGCAGCCACAATTTTTTCCCCATTACCATATAGACACTTAGCAGCTGATACAAAACCAGTGTCTAAAGATAAGATAATTTTGCACTGTCAGATGCTTTGCACGTCCAGCACATTAGGCTGATTATTACCTGAAAATAGACTGTTAAATGCTATTGTCCTTTACCATTACATGAGGAAATATAGTAGAACTGCCATCCTCTTTTGTAAGAATTATTTTTGTCATACTTATTCAAATATTTTTTGAAGAGAGAAGGCAGAAAGTTTTTTATACATTAGTGTATGAATACATGGATGCATTAAATTAAATGTATTGGTTTATTAGCTTTCAGCATCATTTTCAGGCTACACTAAAACACATTTGATCTTTGCTCTTCCCACAGTCAAAAAAGATTTTGCTAATACCTGGATGTGCCGGTTTTATTTGAATTCTACTCTCTTAGAAGGCCAAATCATTTTCTTGCTTCTCCCTGGAAATATCAGTATTTTATTTCTTTCTCCACAGTATGTCCACAGCCCAGAGTCACAGAAACTCCCTTTTCCTGCAAGTTTTCCTTAAAGATTCATGACTAAAACTACCCTTCTTTTTTTCCTTATACTGAGAAATGATAATATAATGCATTGTTTTATAAAACAGTATAATATTTTCTTCCTCAACAGAAAGGTTGTTGGTTTTGGTTTGTTTGTTTGTTTTTGAGACTAGAAAATCTTCAGTGGGTTTAATGGGTTTATTTTGTGAACAGATAAAAAAGAGAAGTCTGAAGACTTTTTCTCCTTGAAATGCTTCATACATCTTCTAAGTGTCTGAGTAACTAAGACTATAAGATGAGTCTGCTGAGCTTTATGTGTGAACACGGTGAACAAGGCAATTTCTTTAACACTGATATGCAAGGTAGGTGGGTAAAATGCTGTTCCATATAGGAAACTAAGACTTTTGTAATAGAAAGAAATGTTTTAACACCATTTTATCTGCCTTATGCTGCAGATGCATCATAATTACTGGATCCTACCGTGAATAAGTTGTTTCACAGGTCTTCTTCAGCTGCTTTGTAACAAACCTGCTGGCTGAAGGTAGGCGGATAGGGGACAGGCACATGGGCACATAAATACACAAATGTTAGTTTTTGTGAAAAGAGGGAAAGACAATACTTAAAATTTATAGATGCAATTGTTTCAGTTTTTGTTTTGCTTTGGGTTTTGTTTGTTTACTTTGTTTTTGTTACTGTTGTTGTTTGTTTTATTCATTTGAAGGACAAGCTTTGGTGAGTTTTTACAGCAGCAGATTTTAATTTTGACTACATATCCTGTTCTATGACACTGGTTTTGAGGATTATATATAAGCACACAGATCGGGCTTAACTTGCAGGAAAATATGTTGTGTGTGTATTATGACACAAAAAGGTTTGCTGATCGTTCCAGAACTCAGAACTCAAAAAAGCTACATAATTGCTGGGAAGATGTCTTTAAAAAGTAACCCATTAATTTAATTTCTCCTTTCTCTGATGTAACAAGTGTTAAGAGTATGACAATCACTTTTTTTATTATCTTTTCCCCAAGAAGAAATCCATGCCTTCTTAGAGATCTCTATGCCAGTGAAGTTGTCTCCTGCCTCTTTTAGAAATCTGTGTATCAATTTCTTTAATTGCTTGAAAGCATACTAAAATGAAATGGTCAATGAGACTGCAAGACCAAAACTGATTTAATAACTTTGTGTTTTACTCATTTCAAAGCCCAGTGATGGCTACAGTATCAGTGAGCCTTTACAATGCACATGGCTAAGCTGCTATAAAGTCACCAGGGCTGATCTTCGTAAAGAGATTTAAAAATGACATTGAGATATTTTAAGCAGAGATCATTTAATTTTTTCTCTGCGAGTTTTATAGTTAGGTGATTCAGGAGCTGATTTGTTACACCAGACAGCACGGATGCATCTTTCCCCTTGGCTCTCAAAAGTCCAATGGGCAATGGAAGCAGGATATCTCCTGAGTATTAAAGAGGTGAGCTGAAGCAGCTACTCACCTTCAAGGACGTTATGCTCAATCCATTATCTCCTGTCTACATGCAGTAGTCTAGTCTATCAAAAATACTGTGATTGAATAAAACTTTTATTTCAAATAAATGAATGTAGTGATTTGATAAAAGGTTTGTACTGCACGGTATAATAGTTCTCTAAGTGAATACTGAAATCCTAAAATATAGGCACTTTTCGTGTTTCCAAGTTAAAGCATTGTTACTTCTTTCCAAATGGCTTTGCTGAAGCAAAGTTTATCCTGTGCATTAAACTAAAACTATCCTGAGCTCTCTGAGTAGTAGCTGACACTTATTATTTAAGTAACCTTCTTTTACTATTATAAATGTCTGGCATTAGGAACGCGTATTAAGAATACTTGACAATTTACTAATTTATGATCTCCTTAGTTGTATTTTAATATTTTTGGCAAGCCAGCCTGTGTTGATGTATTAGCCAAACATTCAAAATACAGACTTGAAATCTTGAAAGTCTTTTTTTTCAACTTTCATCTGAACGCTGAATATTTTTGACATATTTTAAATTTTAATTTTAAAAAACAGATTGGGTACCTGTGAACTGAACCCTTATGTTACACGCAAGTGCCCTTTTACTGATGACTCACTGCTCACAACTTCTTGGCTTTGACTTTTGTTGGATTAATTCATGGCTAGGTTTTGCCTTTCTCATTTTTTTAAGCACTGTCTGTTTTTATCTTTTACTTCCAAACAGTTACTTAGGTTGTCCTGAGGATCTTCTCAAAGGTTATATCCTGGCAGCACTGTCTCCTTGTCATTCCTTTCACTCTCTATTTTATGCAAAATGTTTGAAAACCATCTATTGGATATGTCTGCTTATTCTGAATTTCCTATTATATTGCTGTTTTGTGACTGTATTTTTAATCGTAAGTCATTTTGACATAGTTTTACAGTTTAATCAATCTGAAAAGACCTACTGTCCAGTAAAAACAGGATGTGCTCAGTAATGTGGTCATATTTCACTTCTACTTTTCCCATCTTACACCAACTCCAGCTCTTCTCTAAATTATGTAGATCTCCCATTCAGAAGAAAATATCTGTTGAGAACAAAAAACTAAGCTGAACTAAATGCCCTGAACAAACTGATACTCTGATTTAGTAACCTGTTAGGGGACACTAGAGTCAGGAGATGTAGGTTAGGGTCATGCCACCCCTTTTCTGGTTAACTTTAAGCACTCCCATTACTTTTCATGTGCCTCTGTTACCATATTTGTATCTTTGAAATAATGTTTTCTCACTCTTGTAAAGGTGTTGGCAAAGAGATGCTAAGTTGTAGTCATACAACCTGCAGTAACAAAAAAGTTTAGACTTGAGTGAACAGCACACGAGAGTGTGAAAATAATGTTGTAGTGGGAGCCATAATGAATGTGATCACAGATACCGATTTGCATGAGCACAATCTGGAAAGCTTTCCTCCTAGCACACTGCCTGCAGCACTCTCAGATCACAGGAGCAGTCTATAATCCACCCTGCAACACTAACGATACATTTCACAGCATGATTCCTCTAGTGGTCTCAACATGCTGCACAAGCCCATGACCCCAATGTCTGTGTGGGCCATCAGTGGGTCAGCCATGCACTGCAGGCCTCTCCTCACAGCATCGGCATGTTGGGCTGTAAGAGGGAGAACCACACACTGCAGGCCTCCCCTCAGAGTGGGTACGTAGGGGTTTGCTGCTCAAAGGGGAACTCTGCTGCTCCCTGTCATCCACTGGGCAGGGACATTTGCTTTGGCAGGAGCACAGTTATAACAGAGATTTAGGCTTCAAAGTCACCAGGTAGTTATCCTTGTTGATTTCTGTTGCTTGCAAGATTTGTTCCACTTCAGATTTTGCCAAGACAGAAGGGGAAAAAAAGCCTCTTCTGGGTTTCTGCTACGGACAACTGTTGCCAGTTCTAAATAACCGTAACTTCTCCAGTACATCCTTTTACTGACATATCCCCACTTTACAAGGAAGACATTGTTCCTCTGACACAGAAATCATGGTGCCGCATTAGGGGTGTAAGCTCATGCAAGCACAGCTTCAGCTTCTCTGAGTCTCATGTTTTAATTGTTGCTGCCTTGACTTTATTTTGTTGCCTGTAGAGGAATATTGGTTCAGAAGGAAGAAATACATTTCTCAGCTGTAAGAGTTCTCTCTCTCTCTCTTTGCAAAGTTCAGCCCTTCTCCCACGCTGATCCATGCACTGCAGCGAGACCCAGATACATGCAAATGCAGAGAAGCCTTTTGTAACTGAACTAAATTCACACAGCACCGGAGCTGCGTCTGTTCAGGTTCAAAGCAGGAGGTGTTAAGTGGTACAAAATAATAGAAAGGGAATGCAGACAAGAGTCAGTGTCAAAGGAGTGGTGTTATTAGGAACCAGTAAGGAAGAGAAGCTAAAAGGCAAGCAAAAGGTCTAGAGACCTAACAGGATTATTCTTTATTTATAGGATGTCTTTGAAGAAAAGGACCCTGGGCTGCCTAATCACTGCTACTAGGTGTAAGTAGTGTTTGACAAATGAAGAGGAATAAACAGAGTTTCTAGGAAAGAGACCCAGAAGTGTACTTTTAAATGTAGCTCTAATTCTTTCAATCACGTATACGCTGGTAAATATCTGACCCCTGTAAGAGAGTGCTTTGGTCTGGCTTCGGAATGCCAAGATGCCCCAAATGGAGAAGCATGCAAGAGGAACCACACCCAGTGTGCCATGGTGCTGTTAGGGGACACCTCTCCAGGCACCGTCCCACAAGGAACATGGTCTGGTTTGAAACCCAGAGCCCCTGGCTGCACTTCTCATTTGTATGCCTCCTCCACCAAGGCAACACAGGGCACCGAGATTCTGACTGAGGATTTGCTTTCCATTGCTACAGATGTTGTTTAAAACTAACTATTTGAATACCAAAATTCAGAATATCTCATATTGCTACTCAGATTAGGCAAAGCAAATGTGATTCTCTTTATGCTGCAATCCCCAGTGCAGACAAAGCTTTTTCAGGTTGAGATCCTGCCACTCACATAATTATTTAGAGAGAGACAGCTCCACTTCTTCAGCTCCAGTACTTCACAAGGGGAATGGAAACATTAGGAAAAGTTTTTTCTTTGATGTAGAATACGCTGCCACTTTTTTGTTATTAAAATAGGAGCTAACTTTAAATAAATAAAATTTTGCCTGGAGGCTTCTGAAAACTAATGTTATGTTTTGACAGTGTCATTTTTCTGATTCCTGAAAGCATTATGTGAGTTAGCTTAGGACTTCATCACAATTTTTCTTCTATGCTACATACAGTGAATTATTTTTTCAGCTCTGTATTTGATTTTTATTATTATTATTATTATTTGTCTCTTGCACACACTCACACACAGCCACATCACTCCTCAATTTCTTATCTGACAGGTGCTCCCCAAAGCTGGCTTTTCCCTCTCTTAGAGGACAGGTGGATCAACCCCCTGCAGTGGAAGTGAGAGGGAGTGCAGGAGAGGGGAAGAAGCTACCATTGTTTTTTACTGCGAAAAGAAATGGATGAAAAGCAGTCAGCTTTGAGTCTTTGAAAAGGAAAATAAACTACGGAAATGAAAGAAGATCACACAAAAAACATGTGAGAGGACAGAATTTTGCTTAAAAAAAAAACCACTATCACTGTCCAACTTATATGTAATCTCTCTTTAATTGGACTTACAGGTTTTATATCCTCTGAATTCACGCTTTGCTGTTAAGAATATTGATGCAAGGATGATACAGTGCTTACAGAAGAAACAGAGTACATTCAAATAACAGCTGATTTCATACCCTACTCTTTGATAATAATTTATGGTCCTCTCTTAAAAAAGTAAAGATTCTTTTAGGTGTATGCTCAACTAGAAAACTCAAATAACGTGTGCTTAGTGAAAGAAAAAAGATTGCTAACAGCACAATGTGTCTTACAGCATAAAGTGCGACCCTAAAATTGCATGTTGCTGAGCATTCTTAATGTGCTGTGAGCAATTTCATTCACTGTATTTCAAACCCTGAGTGCACACTCTAATATGCACATATATCAGGGGTGGCCAAACTTTTTCATGTGTGTCACAAAGCGATTTCAAGACACAAAAAGAGCTGGCCGCAGGCTTCCAACTCCACCCTCCAACTATTTGAATGAAAATAAAAATATTTTAAATTTGCTTTTCTTGTTGTTTGGGGTGTTTGTATGTTATTTTGAGGGGTTTATTGCATAGGAGGTTTTTGCATAACTGAATTATGTCAAATGTTTCTTTCTTTACTGAGAAGCTCAGATTTTCTGTTCAGATTCTCTTATTTTCAGAAATTACAGATAGCCTTGGATCTTGGAAACTTTTCTGTTGTGCATTTTGTAGTAATTTATGTCTCTTAAAAGAACCCAGATACTATTTAAAAGACTTTTTTTTTCCTGATTCTTTGAGATGTCTTGTTTCCAGTGAAGAAAAAAGGCCTTATCACTGTAACGTAAGTAGAATTAACTGGTGTGAACTAAGACATGACTTGCTAAAATGCAGTGCTGACACTGAACTTTGCAATGGTTGTAAGTTATTTATTTACGATCTTTTCCCTCTGTATGGGAACTGTTGAATCATGGCCTGAACCTCTGATTGACCACCTGAGGTGAGCGCTGAGTCAGCTGCAGGGGCACAGGTGAACGCAGTTTCACCTGAGTGACCGGTGAAATTGCTAAATGGGGTCACTCCGAGACCCCATTTAAGGGCTGACTCCCAAGCAGGAAGGATCTCTATCTGGAGATCACTCCTCTTGGAGCCCTTCTGTAAGCCCAGGACATGGGTAAGCTCTTTATTTCATTACTCCTTTGTAATGCGATAATCTCTCTGGTCCAATACCTGTTTGCCATACACTCTCTGTAAAATAAGAAATAGGTTGGATTGTTGTGAAGGTTCTCTGGTAAGCAGTGCTAGGTGTACAACAAGGTATGCTGCAGGCATTATATGTTACCAGAAAGGAGAACATTCTGAGTGCTCGTTAGGCCTCACTTGATAAGGCTGGTAATTTTGAGTTCTGACTCAGCTGTGAGGGACACAGACTTCTTAAAATAAAATACTGTGAGAGTCTTTATTTGCTTTCTGGTCTATGTAGAAGACCTCAGCATGGAAGGCAGATGCTCTTGCCAGTACTGAATGATAGAGAAGTGTGAAGCACAGCCAGGTGTTGCCTACACAGAAGCAGAGGGGCTATCCAGGCTCTATATCTGGACTTGTGTGTCCCTGCACTATGCAGCAGTACATAGCATATGCATACTCTTTGAATTTTGGGGCATATTTTCTTGTTTTCATTTGGATTTTTAAAAACTAGAAAACTGTGTTTTGGATATTACTAGGATTTTCAAATAATTGCTTTATAGAAAGGGGGAGGTTGATTGTAGTAGACACTACAAAGCAGTGCAGGAGAAGTGAGAAAACTTACTTATTCTCTACTGACACTGGATGTTCCCCTTTGGTCTTCAGACAACTCTTCTACCACCATGGGTTTCTTTCCACCCCTTTCTGTCCTTGTTTCTTACTTTCTGTATTCCTATTTCTTCCTTTTGGTGTTCTTTTCTCCTCTTTTTCCCCAGTATTGAAGTGCTGTTTAGCATACATCCAGAAAGAGGAAAGCCCCATATGGCATCTTTGTGGCCACTTCTAAGGACTGTAACATCTGTGCCAAGATGAAAAACACAAGGATAGGACAGCTGACACACAGAGCCATGCTGAGCCCCTCTGCGCACCAGTATATCCATAAGCACACAGTGCAACCATCAGGAAGCTTTCTGGATCACACTTTTACATAGATTCTGCACATCTCCTCAGCAAGGAGACCCAGTAGTGAAAGATCATCCACTGCCTTTAAGGAGCCCAAGCACTCTGCTTGCGTGCTTCAAACACACCCACAAAGCTGGGAACACCATTCTCATTTTGACCTGAAATTGAGCGTACACTCCCCAGTCACATCAGCACCTTTGACATAGTACTTCTTAGCAGGGAAGCATTCCATGATTCAGTAGCTTGAATAGAGATTACCAAAATTTAGCAAAACAGACCT
>PPHD01017660.1:0-14937 GCA_002909625.1 Bambusicola thoracicus
TAGATGGCCAGATAAAACAGTGTTCTAACAAAGTTACGACCTGTTTTATTTTGGGGCAGTATATAATATATAAGCTGCTTATGTGCAAGATGTCAGTGTAACCATAGGGAGGGGAGAGCAGAAAGCTGGAAACAAAACAGCCATGTGGAGTATGGGCAGTGGCGTCTCCACATCTGAGTGACAGACGTGGTAGCTTTTGGTTCTTTGCCTTGCTCTGGTCAGGCATCTCAGCCTGGAGTGATCAGAGCCCATAGGATCCAAGCCTTGCACTTCAGGGCTGCTATTATTTTCCCTCTTTTCTTCCTGAGCCTGTCTTAGACTTCCTTCAGAGTCTGTCTCAAACTGTCTCAAGTATTGAAGCACTGCGTATCCTTTTCTCAGCTGACGGAAGCATACAGGCCTCAATGAAACTCACTGATGGAAGTTCTGTTCTCAAGGATTCACTTGACAGAGTTGAAGGGAGCTCTGTGAGGCTGGAGGCCTCATTTGCTCAAACTGAAACTGCTGTCTGCCAAAACACGCCAGCCTGGCTTGCTGAGGACCTCATTTCTGCTTAAGCAATAATCAGTGCAGAGACTTGTACGTAATTTGTCTTTATAAACCTTTAATCTCCCTTTTCGGGAATTTGTAAACATCTGACTTCTATGTCTCCTGAGTCAATTCCATCATTAAAATAACCTTCCGCACGTATACGGAACCAACCTAGCTAATAGTCTTCATGACAGCACTGTTTGTTGGTGAGCTTCTGTGTGAATGAGCTTTCTCTGCACCTGCTACAATAATAGTGTGTTGTTCATCTAGTTAAATGTCATCTGAATTATGTAGTGCTCGCTACTGTGCTTCCTGCAGCAATAACAGCTCTGGAGTTAGCTTGTTTTAATGCTGCTTCTGTACTCAAGTGCTAATGCAGAACTTTTGCAGCCAATATCAATCTTGCTGTTAAAGGATGTCATGTGCCTCCAGGACCTTAACATGCACACACAGTTCCACTGAAGGCAGTGTCTGGACCCTTAATTCAAGTAGATCTTCTTGATTGATTTTTTTCCTTCCGCTGTTCCAGAGGACCTGACCTTTTGAACGTGTTAGTGGAAACCAAACCTGCTTGGTGAGAGGAGTTCAAGTCCTTAATGCTCAATTACTCAGCCCCCCCCCATGGTTCAGATGTCTGTGACTGGCTCTCTTTCTGCTTGCTCTTGCAAACTTACAAAAGCACTGACATGAAGCAGTGCTCATGCTTCAGCTCTCACATGCGAGAATATTCCAAGTTTTCTTTTTTAACTGTGGAAGGGGCAGTTGTAGGTGAGTGCTGGTGAGGAAAGTACTGTCACCTTGTCACCTGTGGAAACAGGACCACCTGTGCCTCAAGGAGATCCTGTCCTCTGTGACATGAGATGTTTGAAGGTGAAGTTAATCTCTGAGCTGTCAATCTTCTAACAAACAAAACAAAACCCCACCTCGGTGAAGGAGTAGAAATGGATGATCTTTAAGGTCTTTTCCAACCTGAGTGATTCTATGATTTGGAAATGGTAAAGCTGCACTCAACTGCCTCTTGCCAGTATGCACTTGCTTCTCACCAAGGTAACTTTCTTGCCTTTATTACTGGTAGTCTTTGTATCTTCAAGGATGATTCAATAGAGGAGAACATGGCTTTATAAAGTGTACAAGGGATGGATATAGGGATAATGGTAGCTTATGGTGTTGTTACAGAAAAAATACCCATTAACAAGTGAAGTAAATATATCAGAACAGAGTTACTGAGTTTCTCAGCTTGCTGCTTGCTGCTTTTCATGCAGATGTTATAAGAAAAAAACTCACCTCTGATATTTTTTTAGTAGCACAAGAATGAGCTAAGGTATGCAAAGGACATTATTTTTTTCCAAATTATACAATGGTTGCCTGTAAAAGAAATCTCTGCATTTCTGCCAGGGAGCAGGGCTGGACTTTAAGCTCTACTGATGTGTGTCCAAACTCATTCAACAGTGTCAGTCCCAGTTTGCTCTGCAATGTAACTTGAAACATAACTTACATGAATTAAGTTGCAGATATCAAGGAGACAGATCTCTTGTAATGTTTCTACACCTGTTTAAACATGAAACCCTGTAGGTAGCCAAGGTGTGCATAGTTCACAGCTGTTGCTTTAGGAAGTGCCTGTTTGTTATTTAGTTTCCTGCATATGCTCCACTCCTTTCCCTGCCACAGCCTGCTCTGAGCTGCAGACCTGGAGTGCCTGACACCCAGCTCCCAGAGCTGCTTTGAAGATGAGATGGCAGTGTTGGGGCTGGTCAAAGGGCTAACCACTGCAGATACTTGTTCTTAGTGACCAAAATGTGCTCCAAATGAGCTGGTAACAGTTGAATGTGTACCTCTTATTAGTCATACCTATTTTATTTTAAGCATCTGCCATGTTACTTAAGTAACAAAGTCCACGGATGTAAGGACTTAATGCATATTAAGTCCATTCAAATACGCCTCATTGTGTTGATGTTAGCACAATCATTAGAATAGGAGCATGGTTTGGAGCAGTCAGCTGCAGAAGTTGATAAATGGTAGAATGTTATAAATGTTTTGATTTGATTGCAATTGCATGAGTTCTGGCTCTTAATTCAATCATAAATTCTGTGAGCATGCAATGTAGAAATAAAAATGCACTCCAGCATTACATTATTCTGTTCCACTAGCACGGGTGCCTGTAGAGCATTATATGTAGTTGTAACACATATTTGAAATCTGCAAACTCTTATTGTTATTGTTTTTGGGGGATTCACTTCTGGGATACATCTGAACTATTCACTTGATTAAAAAATGAGTTAAAGATGCAAGGCACTACTGAAATTTGTTTAATTATATTCTGTATTACAGGAAAGTTATTACACTTGAGATTATGTGCATGTGACTTCAAATGAAGAAAAAACCAACTTGGAAGTAACAAATAGCATTCAAGGAAATAAATTCTCTTCATTTATACAACAAATGTTCTACTTAATCTTTTAAATGCGGATGTGTGCTTTTATTCAGTTGATTTTGTTGGTGTAATCTATGTGGAAGCCTCATCCCCTGAGATTTCTGTAAAATATCACTTTGTGTGTTGAATATTGGATTCTTCAGAGCAGTAGTAGCAAAAGGAGTCTATACCCTGTAGTGTTAGAAATGCTGTTACAGTCTTTTTTTTCTTTTTCTTTTTTGTTTCTTCATTTCTTTCTAGAGATCCAGTTCAAGTAATATTTGCTAGGTCTGATGCAAAGCAGGCATTTCTAGTTTCTTAACGAGGGGACTGTATGAAAGTGGAAATACAACTCCCACAGTCAAGTCAGATGGGGCCTTGATTGGTTGTATTTCATCACTCTTCCACTAATTCTACTCTGGTTTCCAAAATGGAGCTTCATGTAACAAATTGTGCTATCTTATCTCTTATAACTGTTTTATTCTGGAAGGTGCAGCAGTCATTAAATAGCTTAGCGCTGCAGATGAGGAAAGACAAGAGGGAGAAGAAAATGATTAAAGCACGGAGAATGCAATTATCTAACCCTCTATGTATGAAGATAACTAAGACAACCCTGCTAAACTTAATTGTCTGACCAAGGTTGTAGTAAGAGTTTTGTTCATAGCAATCAGTTGTGAAAGACAGAACAGGTAGGCAGTGCATTTCCTTTTATTTCATGATCTGTGACAGATAGTGCTGTGGATTGCAATTAGTCTGGAAGGCTTAAAGGTGGAAGAGAACTGGAAAAACATTTCTCAGAGAGGAGTGGGCTTAATAGAAAGGTGCTCTTGACTTGAGAGACTTCAAAAATCATAGACTCACCAAGGTTGGAAAAGACCTCTAAGGTCATCCAGTCCAACTATCCACCTGTCACCAATATTTCCCACTCAGCCATCTCCCTCAGTACAGCATCTAAACATTTCTTGAACACCTCCAGGGATGGTGACTCCACCACCTCCATAGGCAGCCCATTCCAGCGGGTAAACAAGTTTCCTTTCCTTGAAAGAAGGAGTACTGATGAGCTGTCTATTCCCTGGGAACAAAAGCTGCCTTTATTAAAATAGCAAAATAAAAATGCAAAGAACATTTATTACGGTTTGTCTGATTCTTGCAGGGCTTACATTCAGTGTCTTGGAGGAAGTAAGCTGTACTATAGCTGCAAGCACTTGGTTCTTAGGGTTCCAGCTCATTTTAATGCCCAGTGCATAGATGAGGGAAGTAATACAGTGGAAAATAAGTCAGAGCTGCTTTTGTAACTGTAAAAATTATTCTTTTCATATATGGGAATGTTGTGTGCTACTTGGATAGACTGTGCCTCTCATACTGTTCAGGCAGTGCAGGAGAACTCATGTATCAAAACCTATTATCAAGAAAGCACATAGATCCTTGATGTAAATAGTATGTTTAGAGTAAAGGCTTGCATGTAGCCTCTCTCTTCAGGTGCTTTTGGTTATTTGACAACTTGGAGGTGCCTTATATAACTCATTGACAATTGTGTGGTTGAATCTTCTTGTCATCTTGGACACTTCTCCTGAAAATGTATTCATGTTTTTCATAATAGCCATTGTTGGATTTGATGCGAAGACAAGCAATTATGTGTCTTAGAGACCAGTTAGTGTTTATAGAAAATAGAAAATATTATTGTGAAACTGTGGATGGTTCTTATGGGAGATAGTTCATAACTGAACCTAGATTCTGAGCTAGGAGAGGAGTCAGCTCAAACATGTCACTGTACAATTTCTGATTTTAACTATGTTTAACTCAGCCTACGACAGTATTTAAGATTCATGCTCTGATGAGGGGTAAACACTTACATGCTTTAACCTGAGCTCCTGATGCTGCTGCTCATGGTACTGGAGTTTGGACGCACGTCAAGTTAGACGATGGTTCTTCCAGTTGTTGAGGTTGTAGTGATGGAGTGCTGTCCGCCTTCTGGATCTGTGTGTTACCTCTTGTTCTGTACAGCTCTTCATTGTAGTACAGACAGCTGAATTCCTTCATATTGTGTATGTCTTTACTGTATGATCTTCAAGTCATTTTCTAACATTAGAAGCCTTCTTCTAATTTGCCATAACGTTCAGATGAAGGATTAAAATAAAAATCTTCTAACCTGCAGCACAGCCAAGTACAGTGTGGTGACTTTTCTACCTCGATTCCTGTATGAGCAGATAAGAAAAGCTGCAAATGCATTCTTCCTCTTCATTGCCTTACTGCAGGTATAGTTTTATTGTTTTACTTTCATTTATTAAATAACTGAATGTAGTTAAACTTATTTGAATGTTCATGGTCAACTGCAAAGAAATTATCAAATAAATGCGAAGTAGGAACATGGATGAGATATGTACTTAATAATTGAAAGTAGAGGGTATTTGAGCTGTTTTTTCCAACATAATTCCTAAACTCAAGCTAGTTATGTTCTCAATATAGTAGTATCGCAAAACATGGAACTACTGACCATACTGGGAAAAACATGCATAGATTCTTGTGAATGTGCTGATTGTTTAAATAGTACAGATACTCACCCTGAATCAATGATATCAGTTGAATGCTTTTCTTATTAAGAAGAAGTAAACTAAAGGGGCTGTACAGCAACGTAATCATATACATTCATAGCTGTAGCTTCTTCGAGTTGGTTGAGAGCTTAGGCTGGTGTGTCCACTGAACTTAAATGGCAGTCAAGTACAAATCAGAATTTAAGCTCTCTTCTTCTGCTGGTAACTTTGCATAAAATGCTAATTTTGCTAGAAACTTATTTTAAAAATAAAATGAGCATCTCTTTTCCTTTCTGTTCACAGCAAATTCCAGATGTCTCTCCGACAGGAAGATATACCACCTTGGTGCCATTGCTATTTATTTTGACAGTTGCTGGCATCAAAGAAATCATAGAAGATTATGTGAGTATGGTTTATTATGTGGGAAATCTACGCTAAAAGGAAATGGTGCTTCAAAAAGCCAATGAGATTCTTTAAAGCTTTGCATCTCTGAAGTCTATTTAGCCATTACTGAGCAGTGGCTAAATACTATTTAACTTTCAAAGCTGCTGAATCCACAGGAATTTCTGTAGCATGCAGAGATAAGTAAATAATTTTATGGTACAGCTTAAATGGTGAACAAAGAAGTTGTATGGAAGCAAGTTGGTGTAACAAGAACACTTATTTACACTTCTTCAAGTTTATATACTGGTGCTTTCGTTAGGAAAGCCTGGCTAGAACAGGAACTGTAGAGTCCCGACAGATACGTGGCCTTTTGAGTTGGTCTTAAAAACTGGAGATCAAAGTCATTAAAAATGAAATATTATCTTAAGGGCAGAGCAAAAGAAAATCTGGATACTGTTTATAGTGAGAAGTTTATAGTGAGAGATTATACTCTGCAAGGTTCTGATGAATAATTTAACTTTAGAAAACAGTTTAAACACACAGTATGTATAATGTGTATACTCCAACTGTCATCTAAATACACCGTTGCTTTCTGTTCCCTTTGTTTTTTTTTTCTTTTTCAAAAACCAATTTTGGAGACTTCAGCTTTCTTCTGTTGATGCATGTTTGTGTCTTATTGCCAACGTGGAGATTGTTGCCTTTAAAATTGTATTATCTTGTTTGTAAACCATTTGGATTTAGGTGATCGGTGTGGCTTTTTTCAGAATATACAGGCAAGAAGGACCCAGTGTATCTTCATGTAGCATGTTGTGTTTCTAGCTCTAATGTTTTTGGAATCCTTCATGAAATGAACTGTAATGAAATATTTTTCTTGCAGAAAAGACATAAGGCAGACAGTGCAGTGAACAAAAAGAAAACAGTAGGTAAGAATAAAGAATCTTCAATATTTGAAGTGCAAATAGTGAATACCAGAGTACTTTTTTTTTATTTAAATATAGACTTCTGTTGCTGAAACTGTCATTCTAGTGGCAAGCACATGTCTTTTTGGAGTAGGTGGTTACTGGTATGCCAAGACTGCACTTTACACAATGTTTAATGCTGACTATGTGACACCTGGGGGTGAGAGGTTAGGGGTAAGCTTTTACAGTTTAAAAGCTGATTTAATTTCAGGGTTGTCTGAAGTCATGCAGTTCTCAGCTCCTCCAGGAAAACAGAGCATTTTCTCCTCTTCCAGAATACTTCCTTGACTGTTCAATATCCACTGAGGGTATAAAGCTTGTGTCAAAGGATATATATATCCACATATATATATATATATGCTGCCCTTAAAATATATGAAGAACTCTGGGTATTCTGTGGATGTGCTTTCTTTGAGGTGTCAGCAAAAGAAAAGAATAACAGACTTCCCATAAATGCCTGTGTTTACCCCTAATGTATTGAAACTGCTTGACACTGATTACCTCAAGACATCATTTTGATTTTCTTTTCCCTTAACTGAAAACGTGTGCAGAAAACAATAAGGATTTATTGATTGCTACCCCACAGCCACTCTGCAGTCACAGGTTCTTGGTGTTCTCAGACGTTCCACAGTGGAGCTCCATAGGTGAAACTGAAAACAAAGCGATGTGGACTTTCAGTAGAGCAACTTTCTTCCAAAGTGGTTGGACTGGGTGATCTTAAGAGGCTTTTCTAGCCTAAATGATTCTGTTTCTATGATTCTATATGTAGTTTAAGTGTCAAAAAAACTGAAGAAACATTTAGTGGAACATGAGGATCAAAACAACATGCTAGATCTGTGCTTCAGTTAACAGGCAAATATATGCAGAAATATTTTCAGTGTGTTTTTCTTTAGTGCTTGAGAGGTTATATTGGTCACTGAGGTTGTATATTAATGAACATCAAAGAAAGCATTACTTTATCAGTTCTTTAAGGTATTTTTTTCTACAAGTTTTAGAAGATGTTGCAGGTGCAGTTACTAATCCTGAGAAATCTGCAGAAATCAGAGAAATCTGCACTAATCAGAGAAATCTGGCTATAGAACAACAGAACTTGCTATAGATAACGTAAGAGGCTGCTCTTTCCAAGGTCATGTAGGCAGTTCCATCTAATCCATTTATGGAGACCATGCGCTAACAAACACTTAAGAGGAAGCTTACCATAGTAGTTGTGGAGAGACAGCCTAAAGAACACAGGATACTCTTATGGATCTAACTGGAACTTAGCAATTGAACTACACCAAAACCATTGCTTTTCAACTTGTATTTTTTCCATTTATATTCTAAATACAGTTTTCAGAATACACTGCCTGAAACTGTCATCATTTTTTTAAGAGGAAGGTTAGACACATTTATCAGAGTGTTATAGGTGTGAAAAAAATGTATTTTAAGTATGAAAAGCTTATTTATGTTCAGAGTGGAATTAAGGTGTTTTAAATTGAGGTTCTGTATGTGCTTTTAGATACCTAGACTTCTCATACAGCTGAGTGAGGTCTAGGCTGTGTCATCAGTACAGAGAGCAGTTATGCTTACCCTCAAGCAGACATCCATTGTCTGCTTAGCTATGTTCTGAGCTCCACCTGTAGTGACCTGATGCTTGCTTCATTAACATGCATATAGACTTTGCATTTATCTCTACTTAGCTTTTGATCTTTTGATCTTTATTGTCTAGCTTCAAAGCATGTTTCCTGTTTTCAGTTTCCCACAAAATATGTTGACTTGGTTTGCAGAGTCAGTTAGGTATACATTAATTAAATTGCCTTTGGAAGAAACCCAACTGAAAGTTGTTCTTCAAGTGAGCATGTGCAACTATGCTAGGAGCTGATGTCTGCTAGGCTTAGAGCCAGTGTTTTGTGTTTTGGGCAACTTCACGTGGTGTACATGGAGATTATATTCAGTGTAGGGAACTGACCATGTTCTGTGCTGATGATTGTTTCAAAATTCATCTGAATCCTGGGTATTTATTCTGTTCTAAGCTTATATTTTCTTTTCAGTTCTAAGAAATGGGATGTGGCAGGACATCGTGTGGAAAGAGGTAAGTAAGATAAGGGATGGGGTAGAGAGTGGGAGAAATTGTTCAAGAGTTTTTCTTGCTGGAACAAAAAGGAAAGCCTACAGTTAATGCGTCCTATGTCCCTGTCAATATGTCCCTGTGACTTAAGGTGGGAAGGGTCTTTTTCTGCTATAATAGTGAAAATTGCCCTAGGCAAAACCTCTTGATACTGATCTTTATATCTTAGTACTACTTTTCAAACAAATGTTGCAAAACTGTTGTATTCTTGCTTGACAGTTAATATGTTCTGGTGTATAGATAATCTTTTGTTTTCAGTCCATGTCTAGAAGAGTAACTTTCACTGCAATGCTCTACTTCTCTTGGAAGTCTGACAGGCTTATTTTTGTTCCTGTGCTGAAAAGTTCTAATGTTTTTAGGCTAATTGTTTACTTAAGTAAGGAACACAAGACCTGCTGCCATCTTCAGCACACTTGAATGCAGGTTGTATTGAAACCTAGTTCTGTGACAAGCTGAGATTTATTTATAGAACTTTCTAAAGTCCCTCAGCATGCACTGATGTAATTGTGGCTGACAAAAGGAGTTATGTTAACTAATAGATAAAGGTAAAGTACAGTCTTCTATAACCTCCGAGACTTACCTCAGGAGACCTAAATGCAATCCTGCTGAAGTGTATATAGCAGAAACTAAAGATCTCTGGGGATTCTGAGGCCTCATGGTTATGGTTATTTGTACTGCTCCATGTCCTGTTTGAAGACAGTGAACTCAAAGATAATATTTGAAGCTGAGCCTGGAATCTATTTTGTTTTTCTTATACCCTTTGTCTTCTCAAATACTTCTTGAATTGGTCTGTATCTTGCATTTGCATACTGTCTATGCTTGCATGTGTTGTTAGGGAATAACTGTTCTGTGATATCAACATATTTACTTTAAGACAGATTTCTGATACTTCTTGAGCTTACAAAGCAAGGGAATTTGTTTTCAGTAGGATCTAAATAAGTCTAATGAATCTGCCTGTTCAATCATGCCATCTGTTCCATTTTTAATAAATTTGTATGTTCAAGTATTTGAAGCACGTTTTGGGCTGTAAGCAGTACGTGGGATGCTCAAAACTGATACACAAGGCAGTTCTGGCTTACTGTCTTAGAGTTGCATGGGGTTTTGTAGAAGGACAGAGTTCCTGTAACAGGTGCTGGAAACTCTTAGGTCTTCAGTACTCCAGGAGTTATGACTTTGCAAATCTCAAGTGACTATAAGTCAGAAAAGGACTGGTTGATGCTATCTATCTATAGAGACAAATCTTGTTAGTGACTGTTACAAACAGTGCATCTAAATAGTGTTAAGGAAGGTAATGATGACTGAGTGGGTAAGTAAATGGAGAAAAAAGAAGAAACTCTTATTGAATTTGATCTTCTTCAAGTATCAAAGGTACTTTTTAACCAGGGAAAATTTTTCTGTAGGTTAGATGAGAGTGTACTTAAGTGGAAAAAAATTAATTCAGATATGGATAACAGCTGAATTATAGAAGAAAATCACTTATACTGAAAGTTGCTGTATGAGTTCATACTTTCACATTGTGTATTCTCTACAGGCAAATATATGTGTGTGTGTGTGTGTATAGCTTATTTTGCTTTCAGGAAACGGGAAGCTTTGATACTAGATCTATAATCTTGCAGTGAAAAGTACTCTTACTTTCAGTAGCACTGTCTGTAATTGTTTTGTGCATGATTATGTTCTGTTGGGTGAAGGACAATAACAAACTAACATTGCAGACAAGCAAACTGTTTGTTTTTCTCTTCCATGCTACTGCACCCCTGCCCCTGATTCAACAGGTAGCAGTAGGCGATATTGTGAAGGTCACCAATGGGCAACATCTTCCAGCAGACATGATCATTATATCTTCCAGGTATCCTGTTTGGGTGTGGAAGTATCTGATGAACTGAGGTGCAGAGGACTCTAAACTCTGTATTTACTATTAATAAAGACAGACATCAGATGACGCTACGTCTTCTCCACATCTTAAAATAAAAATTCAGCAATGTTAAAGCATGCTTTACTAGGCAATGATTTTTTTTAGCATTGCTGATAGGTTCGTAAGAAAGAAGGCTTCTTTAAGACTTGGTAGTATTATGTGCTTGTAGTATACAAAGTCTGTCACCGAGTTTTGAAGGTGGAAGATGTGTTGCACAAGCTTGATGCAGTCATTTGTTCCTTGGCTTTTTGAGGATCCCCTGCATGTAATCAAGGAAGCTTAAGTTTTCTTCCAGTTAATTCCACTGAACTTCCAGCATATTTTCCTGCCACTCAAAGATTTCTTCTAAAGCTTTTCAAATAGTAATTTCAGAAGGCTAGCCCAGATGGCTTTTAAGTAGCTAGCCTGTGGCATAGGTTTTGGGTTTCATTCATGTGCTTGTTGTCATTGGATTGTTGAACACAAACCTGTGTTGAATTATCTCCAGTATGGCAGCAGCAGTAAACTGAGTACCATTCCTTTTGCCTTGTGGGAGACAGCACAACTTTTATGATACAGCAGAAAATGAAGGCTGGTTGTTAGTTCATGGAAGCATTTCACTGGTACACAAAAATGGGAAGCTCAATCTCTTCAAACTATGTTATGTGATCAAGGATAAAGGTGCCTTTATCCCATGGTTTAGAATGTTGTGTTTTTGAAACAAAACCTTTTTTTATAATAAGCAGTTTTCAACCTTCACACACAGTTAAACTGCTCTCAGTAACTTTCTGTCTCAGTGTTGAGAAATACTTGTTCTGCTTGAACTTCTTATCATACTATACTAAAAAAACAACCAAAAATCTTTCTGATTTATGCCTTAACTTGCATGGGTCAGCTTTTTGATCTATTATTCTACTAACCTGCTATCACTGCTAATCATGTAACTGAAGAATTAGAGCCAAAGTATTTGAATTTTAGGAGAAGCTTTGCTTGAAATAAATAGCATTCACTATGGCAGTTTGCTATACAATTGGTATTATTTCCATAATTCTTCTGAATGACAATGCTAAGTGTCCTCAGTTCACCAGAAGGCTTTGCATGCTCTGAATGGGTGGGATTTTTTGCTTTGTGTTAATGTGTTAATATTTTGTCTGAACTGATTGTCAGAGTTGAAATAAACAACTGTTTATCTTCTTTTCTTTGCCTCATAGAGGAAAGGTGACATAAAATGAAGGTTTCATGGAGGAAAAATAAAAAATAATTTGAATCCAAACACAGCTTTATATGGAAACATTTTTACATTTCTGTGGAAATGTACATTTACAAGGAACTGCATTTTAAGAGTTTTAGGAGTTCTCCCCAAGTTAACAACCTCAGCTGTAGTGGATGAAGTGTTTTTAACAAGTAAAATTGCAGTTGAATTGAAAATACACTGTGACTTTATTGAGTTTGGGCTCAGTTTGCCCACACAGGAGGAGAGAAAAAACAAATGCTGCACCTTTCTTCTTGAAGAAACAATTAATGAGGAGAAAAATCTATCTTCTTAGTGTTATATATGTGCCTGTTTTGTAACAGAGCTTTTCCTAAACAGCATTTGTTACTGACTCCTGCTGATTAAGTACATTCGCTGTTTAAGTAATTGTTTATTTTGGAAAGCAAATAGCAACATCTCTAGAGTTGTAAAAGTGATAGACTGGAGATGTATGTGATTTAGGTCCAGAGGGGAAACTGATGTTCCCTAACAACCTGAGAAGCCAGCGTTGAAAACATTATTGGTGGTACCATATAGAGCTTTGCCATCTTAAGCAGCATGTCAGGAAATAATCTCCGATAGAACAATGTTTCTTTATTACAGGTGCTTATGCACAGCTGTTCCATTTAGATATATAGGAAAGGACATGACTAATTGAAAATGCTTGCATCTGTGAGGAAGAATTTTTGCCCTTTAAGGTAAGGGCAAAAGCATCTCTAGAAGATGCAAATCACAGCCCTCAGTTTCAGTCTCATCAGACTCTTCCCCAATTCTTTGCAAAGTGGGGAGGAGCTGTTTAGCAGTGTCTTCAGATACAGTCGAAGAACTTCTGGGCATACAAGTTGGTCCTGTGGATCACAACTTTAGGATGCATAGTTCACAAAGTCAATAGCAGAGAGCACTGCTCTCTTCTTCTAAGTGCATCCTCTTCTTACACTGTTTGCTACTTTGTCTATGCACGACTCTTGCCACCTCAGGTGATTTTTGTGGGCTGCAATGTAACATATCAACTTCAGGAATCTAAATTAATCATGGTTTATAAAATTCTTATTGACCTGATTTAGTCCTGTCTTTTTGTATAGTTAATTGTATGAGAGCATTCAGATTCAAAGGCATATGTACTTTCAACTGGTTCTTTCGTAGTTGTGTACCACCTGTGTGATTTTTCTCTTCAGTTTTTTGAAGACATGTATTGTGGACAACTTAAAGCAAATGTAGCATATAAAGAGTAATATGTTTTCAGTATCTAAAATCTTGTTATATTCCTTACAGTGAACCTCAAGCCATGTGCTATATTGAAACAGCTAATCTTGATGGGGAGACAAATCTTAAAATACGACAGGTAAAACAAACTGAATTTTGCCATTTTTTTCCTCTAGGTGTCTAGTGCTATCTACTAAGCAGTAGACTGTATGACAACAGTACTGTTTAAAAACAAGACAAACAAACAAAATATGCATCTCTTTCCAGGCTACAGTAAGCCTTTTTATTCAACAGATAGAAACCCAAGCAATAATGGTTCATGTACAAGTCTAAGGAGCTAATCTGGAGGAAACAGGGAGGGTATAAGCTTACAAAGGTAAATTGAACAGGCCTCGGTAGTATTTTGATTGAGGTCCAGGGAGTGCATCGACCAGTTTTCCTGCCAGTTATAATAGCATTAACTTTAACCTGACTCATGTGAAACTCTTCAAATAGATTTTCACTCTGCCGCACTGAATTGAGCATAGCACTAAAACTGAGAAAGTGTTGAGGTGTCACTCTTAAATGTATATGATGTTGTGGGTGGGACAAGCCTGGCATGCATTTTCTGGCGTATAGTTTGTACTGAGAAATAATTGTAGGTCTTGCATTCACATTTGGAAGATACAGAACTATAATTGAAACCTAAAAGATGATAAATGGGATCTGTTGGAATAGCTTTTGGAATAACAGACTTTCAGGCAGTGGTGAAGTCTTTTTCATCTATTTGTGCCTCTTATTTTCCCTAAACCATGATACATTTTTGACTAAAGGCAGAGGTTTTATGTAAACGTACTTCTTGAAAACAACAACTTTTCTTTTTTTTTTTTTAAGTGAAACTTTTTTCTTTTACCTTTTCTCTATCCTCTGTAGTAGAAGTAAAGTAACACCAGTAATCCTCAAACTGTGGAGGTGAAATTCTAAGCAGTTTGTGCCCGTTGATGAATGAATTTTTATCAAACATCTTTTTGTTAGTACTAATTTTACGGGGAAATCCGGGCACTTCTTAGTAATTGAGTAAAAAGAACTTTATCAAGAAGTTGTGTTGGTACACCGTGCTTCCAAAGAATAAGCAGGATTCAAGTGCTCAAGTGCTGGTTTTATTATTTAAAAACATGAAAAATGCCCGTACTTGTGGTCAGAGCTACAGTTTCTGCTGTCACATACACCACTCTGTTACTTCTCCCTCTGGAGTGCTCAAAGGAGCTTTTCATTATGCTTCAGTTAATTTGTTCCCTGTTTGCGGTATATAATGGAGTTTGGTCGGGTATTTCTAGTTTTGCTGACAAAATCCTATTCATCGTGGTGTTTAGAAACAGTTGAGAATCTTTTGCCCTCTTTCGAAGAGGGTTACGAAAAATGAGTTTGATTGTATCAGTATTTCAAAATCATGTGTATAACATAAAGTTACTATATATTTTCAAATATGCATTTTAAAATCTATACACTTGCTATTTGCTTGCTACACTTGTGAAAACATGTCTTCCTATTCTGAGTCAGCCCAGTAGATCAGATCATGCATTCCTGTGAGATTTTATTTGCTTCTGGACACATGCTTAAAATACAGTTTAAAAACAAACACACAAAAAAACCCAAAAAAGCAACAAAAAACTGATGGGGGGGGGGGACT
>PPHD01017661.1:0-14937 GCA_002909625.1 Bambusicola thoracicus
AGGAGTATATGCAAATCACTATGAGTTTGATACATATGAATCAACTCAGGCATAGCTGAAGACTAATTCCATTTGTGTTGCAAGAAAACATTTTTCTCTGTGCAAAAGGCTATCAAGTTATGGATATTATTGAATGAAGCAAGTGGCTGCATAATGAACCAAGTATATCTTGAATGAGATTCTAAAATCAGATTCTAAAATCTGATTCAGACTACAGTTCTCAAGTATCAGTCAGTGGCATTTCATAGAATCATCAGATGACTCACGTTGGAAGGGACCTCACATACCATCCAACTCCAACCCGGCTACCATGGGCAGTGTTAACCTCCACCAGATCAGGCTACCCAGGTCCCAGTCCAACCTGGCCTAGGATGCTTTCAGCAATGGGGCATCCACAGCTTCTTCAGGCAGCCCATGCCAGCATTTTCTTTGCAACACTGATGGCAAGCAGAAGAGAGATGCAGATTTCATGTTTAGAGTGTTTCTATTTATCTGCACTTACTTCTGGATTTGCTTTTTTAAACAACAGAAAACTGTAAAACCTCTTAACTACTTCTTGCATGCCTATTATGTCATCATTCTAAATAAATTCAGCTCTATGCTAATATAATAAAATGATATTTCATCTTTAAACATTTAATGCATTACTGTTATGGCTATGACAAAAGAACTTAACGACTCTCAAATAGAAAATATTTCTGATATAATAATATCCCATTTACCTATACACAGTACTCAGAATATTCATCTTTAACCTGTGTTAGGTTTTCATTGGGCTGCCAGATCTTATAATGAAATCATTCTGCTTTTACCCATTCATTTTAACCTTTTATTCTACAATTTATATTCTGGCTCATCTTTTTCTGAATATTGGACGAGAGAACCTTATTTGCATCACAGCCTTCACTCCCATTCCAGCTATGAAAACTAAGATTCTGCTGCTGAACAAGGCTCCAGTAAAACTCAGGAGACACTCAAGCTGTGCTCAAAGGACAAGTGTCATGAATCAAGCTGTACTATGCAAGAAAGAGGTAGTTACACAAATTCCTTTCACCTGTTAATTAGAAAAAAATTCAGATGATGAATTAAAGCAGTTACATACCCATTAAGAGGAAGAAGCGACCTGATAGACCAAAGAAAATCAACAGCAACACTTCAGTTAGGCCAGGGATTTAACCTCAAATCTTTGCACCTTTCACAAAATACCAGACCTGCTTACAGAAAACCCGAAGGAACTAAGTCCCAAAAATCTGCCAATGGGACATTATGAGCCAAAGGAACATAGAGCAGTCGTGGCTCAGTTCCCTAATACCCATCCCAAGAGCATTTCGGGCCTCCTCAAATGGCTTCCTGCTGGGCAAGTGGCATCAGGACCAACAGTGGGAGCATCAGTAGGGAAGCTACGGGCAGCTCACTTCTTTTTACAGCACGACATTTTCACTGTCCTTAAACAAAGAAGTGAATATTACCCCTAAAGAAAACTTCCTACGCTAATAAAATACCAAAAAATATTTAGGGACATTTCTCCTTCCAAATTATTTCTCAATTAATGTTATTTTAAGATACTGCTTTTTACATAGTAAAACAAAACCATTTTCAGTAGAAAGTGCCTCTGAAAAGTGAAGAAAATGTGTTTTCTTGCGGGTGATAACAACTACCAAGGTGATTCTGTGCATCACAGCTTAAGCTTTCCGTTTTTGAAACATCACTTTTCTGAGCTCTGTGCTCAACGTTTGTCAGAGGGGAAACGTAGACTTTTAACATCTACGCATTCAAAAATAGTCACAGCACACTCGTTTGTGTGTTTAAAATCACCTGCTGATTAATGCTAATAAGTATCACTCTGCACAAACTCAAGGTCTTGTTGCACTGAAGAAGTCAGACTTCTTGTGCCAGCTCCTTTCTCTTCTATCAGAAGAGTGCAGTTGTTCTTTAACAAGATATTTCCCAAAATGTTCTTCCTTTTTTTTTCTGAAATGAAAAGCTGCTTTCAGGAATGTAAGCTCAGAATATATTAAAAATGTCACATTGAATCTTACAGCAATAAATACAGTTATCAGCAGTTTGATGTATGTTATACATTCCTGAGAAGGACTGAAGCACTTGAAGGACATTAGGATAGCAATCAACAAATGGGACTGTGTGTCAGGAATGCTTAAGGGTTAATCAACATGAAATGCCAGGTGATAACAACTCTTGATTGTACCCAGCATATGGAACCTGATTTCACAGGACTGCGGGATTTCCCACGTATTTTAAAAACAGCTGGTACTGCCGTAATTTTCTAATTTCCTCAAATCTGGGGACAGCTGCTTAAAACCCAGTTATCTTATAGCTCATGGCATGTAGCTATTTGATCAGACCATGCTAAGATGCTTCATAATCTTTATTAACTTTTCTGTGCCTGCCTGCTCGCTCAGCTCCCTGCGCTGTACCGGATAACAAAGGCTTTGCGGGAGCTGGGTTATGTTAGCTCACAGAGCTGCCTCTCATCCAGTTCAATTAATAATAGTCAAAACATATGACTTGACATAAATGAAGCTGGTCAAATTGTTCATTGACAATTCTATTGCTTCAGCTAAATGAACGTATTTAAGGCCATTACAGATTTCAGATTTTTCAGAAGAGAGCTTTGGAGGAAGGAGAAGCCTTTTGCCACCACAGTTAAATGATGGGTATTTGAACTGCTCTGCTTGTTCAGTGTAGGTACAAAGAAGGGCATGCAGGCAATGGGACCCTCCCTGCACCCATAACACTCCTGGTGGTGCTGTAAGTGGGAGGTTCTTGGTGCCAACAGGCATGGAGTCACGGCTAGTGCAAATTACCCAGTAGATCTCCTAATGGCAAAGTAGGGAAACACACTTCTGACACCAAATATGATAAAATGTCAGGAACTTTCACATCTGTCTTCTACAGACACTCTTTCTGGAGGAAAAGAAAACAAGAAGGGTGTGCGGATGTTGGTAAAACTAAATGTTTTTCTAAACAGACAACTATTTTTCTTCTGGGAAGGGTCACCAACTGCACGGTGACGAGGCAACACCTCTGTGAAGTATAGCATCTGGAAGGGACAATGATGAAATGGGTCGTGCAGAGACCCACATCAAAAAAGAGACAAACTGCACAGTATTTTAAGAAGCAGCTGCAACATCACAGATCACTGTCAGCTAAAGAAGACTTCAAGAATGACTCTGGATGCAGCAGATAAACTTCTTTTAATTACACTTGCAACTTGTCATAATACTGTGAGTGTGTTATGTATCTGAAATCAATGTACCTGCCGTAACGCATTAAGAGCTACATCCTCAGAGGTAACATCACAAGGCTAAGCACTGCATCACCAAACTCTTCAGTGAATCCACAGCATCTGGACAGATGCGTACACAAACAACAGGGAGACAGCTATCTAAGAATGAAATCTTCAGACGTCATTCATTATGTTTGTGCAAACACAGCAAACAGAGTAACAGCAAAAGTTAAGGAAATACAAGCATCATAAGCTGTGGTCTTTGATGAATTCAAGGTTATTTGAGGCAAAACATTTTGCTACTAAAGGCATCACATGGGAACAGAGAAAAACATCTCCTTCCTATCTTCTGTGGGGCCAACCCAGCAAACAGAATCTGAGAGTGTTTCCTAGACCAGATAATCAAGAGGATGCTCATTTTATGGTTCTGAATGGGACTTAGACACTTACGTCTCACACTGTCAACACTTTGGAAGCGTTGGGTATGTACAGCAGCAAAGCTTTTACACCTAGGCAGCTTTCTTGGCAAAAAACACAGACTCCTCCAGAGCTAAGGAAGCAACTGAAAGGACACACAAGGGAAAGAGCTGCTCAAGGTTTGTAATTTGGCCCTAAAAGGGAAACTGTGCTGTGCAATCAAGAAAGCTGGAATAAAGAACTGAGCAAATTACAGTAAGCTAATCTCCATGCTGGGTCAACTAGACTATGACCAATATCCAAGTTTGTCAATTTCAAGCTGACTCAGAAATCGCTCCTCTGCTGTAATCACGTTGCAAACAGGCCCCCGAGGCCCCTTGCTTTTGTAGCCTCAGACAGAGAATACGTAAGCAATAAAACCTCCAGGCAAACTAGGAGCAGGGACATAGTCAGGTCCTATTTTATATACATATGATTTAAATTCTGCCTTTAAGTTGGTCCTTTAAAACAACCATAGATCTTCCAAATTGTCAACTCGATATTTGAGCAGTGTAAGCAGTACAGTGAGAATCCATTGTCTAAGATGTATAATCAGTTATCTTTAGAAACATCAAGGAATACTGAATTATTGATTCTGAATTAATTTAAATTGAGGAGTATGTGGTATTTAGCCCATTTTTTTAATTTACTTTTAAAGATGGACTTAAAAGGCACACAGATGCAAAGGTGGAAGAAGAGTTCGATACAGTAGGTTAGAAAGTAGTTCTGACACTAATATTCACTGAGATAGTTGCCCTGTGAGCTGCAGCACCTAGCTCACTCTCAAAAGTCAAGGAAGTCTGAAAGTTTTCAATCCCTTGGCCTAAACATGACAAGTATTGCAACATTCCTTGCTTCTTGTTCAAGGAAATCTCACTGGAAAATAAACAGCAAAGAAGATAAGCTATTAAGCCAGCTCCCTGATGCTGCTAGTTCTTTCATCAGGTCTTCTATCTGTTAACCTTTCATAAATGTCAGTCTGAAAAGAAGAAGTTTTAACTACATCCCAGTGCCAAAAATTCCCTTACTCATTCTGCCAGATCTCAGGCCTCAGGCAGCCGCACTACTCCCAGAAAGGGCTCAGATGTGCAGCACGAAGAAGTAGCAACCTGCTGCAGTTTCATTTCCCACAGCAAAATTTAGGTTACACACTGCTTTGTCTTTGCCAATGTAATTTCTGGATTGCTGAGATCACACAAGGAATAGACTTTTCACTTCACCACGGAAGGAAAATGTGGCATTACGAATACCAAAAGCTAGTTCAGTCTTCAGCTAACGTCACTATCATCTTTACCATCTCCCAGCATATTCCTATTGATTTTCATCTAAGTGAGCACAAACTCAGTAAGACTTAATAAAGTAAAAAGTTTGCCTGTGTACATGATGGACCTCCTGCAGTTACCGCTTATTTTCACTCCATGTAAGTTATAATTTAAATTGAAATTCAGAGAGCCTATGAGCATTTTCATTCCCTATGACAAAATAAAGATGGTTTTAATGAACAGTTAGTTCCCCACACCTATCACTGGTTACCTGCCTGGTGAAATCAGCTACCTCGCTCATCAGGAAGTATTTTCTTTTTATGTCTATGGGCTCCAGTAAAACAACCATCATTTACAACTGAGCTTCTATCTTTTCTCTCTCTTCAGCAAAAAAAAGGCTATTTTTTTTTCTCCTTTCAGGAAGACCTATGGGTAATCATGCTAAAGGCCCTTCTAAACTATTATGTCCATACACTGAATCAACATAGGTGACAAATAAACCCCAATGTGTATAGAAATAGATCCAGACTCACCAGCTCATAACTCCATTAACTATAATGAGAATGTCAGATAGGGAGGCAGCTATTTCCCTATAGCAGTGGGAGAAATTAGATCTACCTTCTCCTCATCTCTGAGTAATCAATGTCCAGACATTTTAACCTCCACTTTTAGGTAACAAGTGAGAAATGAAGTAAGCAATTTGCCCTCAGCTTTTGTTGGAGCTTTCCCTAGGTCACCATGTCCATGCTATGTGTCACAGAATGTCAGTATCAGCGCCCATTCTTGGCTGAAGTATAACAAATGAAATTTAATATTCAGGAAACTCAGAGGATTAAAGCAGTTACATGCCTAAGGGTCAGCAAAAAGTTTTCTCACTGCTACCTCTTACCCCTGTAAATATTTTCAAGTATTGCAATACTAGAAATCTGTTATTTTTTTCTAGGGCTGATGTATCCACATGATTTAAATTCAGCTCTTGAGCAGAGATGGTCAACACCAAAGTAACTTCTTCTTTTGATTTTTTTTTTTTTTAATGATTGAGTTAATTTAAATATTACTCTGGTTTTAACACTGCCATTACCTCACCCCCTGAAACACTGATGGTTAGGAAGACAATGTAGGGAACTGCAGGGATTTAAATGGAGATTTAATACCTGTTACGTGGCCTACTATAGAGCTAATAGTAGGTCTGTACAGCTCTGTGCTATACAACACCTTAGAGCTGAAATAAAGATATCTTGAGATTTCCTGAGCTCCAGAACCTTCCTGCTTTCATCACAGTTTGAGGATTTTGTTTATTTCATGTGGATATCATTTGCTCTGAGTTGTTCCCAGAAAATAATATGCGCCAGGAAATAATTCCTTGGGCAGCAATTTACCCTAATAACAGTTCTACTCTGCACATTCTTTTTTTGCTGATCAGCTTTTACTGTGTTGCTCGGTGCTGCGGTACCAAGAGCAGCAGAGCTCACCTTGAGCACTGAGAAGGGGTTGAAATTGATTTTGTTGGTTATTACAACGGTGGCAGGAGCTGACCTCACGTCCAGCACAGTGCAGAGTGTAATTTTTGCACACAGTGTTGAATTTGTCCTTGTTATGGAATCGTACTGCTTTGGAGGAATCAATGACATTTGGAAATGACAGTCCTGTGTTATCACAAGAGCAAGCCAGTTTGGTTTTATAACGTGGATGGTAATAGCGTATTACTGCTGCTTAGGCAACCAGAGCGTGTCCTTCAACATCCCTGACTGTACAGAGGGACTTGTAATAGTCAGAGCCCAGGATTTACTACCTACAATGGATGTGTGGCAGCACATCCATAAGAAGTCCTAATGAAGTGGTGCTGGTGGCCCACGTTAAGAAACAAGGCAGCATATGCAAAAAAATAACAGAAAAAAAAGGTTTTATCAGAGAAAGCAACATTGTCAGGCTTTGTTCCACGTAGAAAAGACACTGAAGAGTAATCAAACGCTCAAGGAAAATGCAATAAATTTAAAAAAAAAAGAAAAAAATCAAACAAAAGCTATTTGTAAAGTTGAAGACATCCATCTTATCTAAATGCTTTCCCTCTGCCTACATCCATCAGAAGAAGTTAATCAAGACACAAAACCAGATTTCTGGCTAGTGGTGAGTATACTTCAGGAATATAAAAAATGGCTTAGAACTCACTCACAATCGTCAAACAAAACAGGCAGTGCTTTTTCTTAGAGCAAACTAAGCAGATAACAACATGGTTCAAAATGGCTTCATCTGCCAGTTTGCCCCAACTACGTACAGAATCGATAAAAAAGATTTTTAAATTATTTCTAGTCTGCTCTCTGTAAGTAAGTGAAGTAATAACAATGAGCTCACGTTAATGTGAATAACAGTCTTGTGGGGTGTTTCTTAATGCTAGTTTGTAAATATTTTATTTTTTTTCTTTAAATATTCATTTTATTATTATTTTGTAGTAAGGAAAAACATACTCGCTATGGCAGCATTCTAAGTTTGTGTTCTTGGCACGATTTTAAACAGAAAAAAAGTCATTTATGCAGATATAAGTGGTCACCAAATGTCTCAGAAATGCAAAAGGATGCGTTTTTTCCCCCCAGGCTTCAATGCTGAACTCCTTCATTCCCCTGGTTCTGTCCTTACATTAGGTTTTGTGGAGAAGCCTGAGCTGCTCCCCCCACAGACAGCAGAAGAGAGATGTAAGTACAGAAGTGCCAGCTGTATCTTGGCAAGCTGGTACCGACACGCAGCAGCCAGCCCTGCCTGCTCACAGCCTGTCACCGTGCGGAGCTCCCGGGGCAGCCTGCAAATTGCTCACACGCCTGGAGCACTGCAGCAATTCCCAGAACACCCTCAGAGCCATGGGACAGTGGAGAGTTGCTTTCACCTTGTCATTACAAGCGCTGTTTACCGGACGCAATGTCACAGCCTAGCAAACACTATCTCCTGCTCAAAAGTTTGCTACCAAGAAGTAATTTTCGTACAAGGAGATGAAGCGAACAGGCTGACAAGCAGGCAAATCGGGAGAGAGGAGATAACAACAATCTTGATAAGAACAGGTTATGATAAAAGTGAATGTTGCGCTTAACTTAGCAATTCTGAGATGTCTGTAGATAGGCAGACAAACAGCAGTCTGGGGCCAAGAGGCTTTTTTTCATACAGTGAGATAAATATCCACGCATCTGTTCAATATTCCAAATTAATGCAAATGTCAGTAAGAACAGATAAACCTCCATCTCCTCACAATGCCACAGTTTGCTTACATATCCAATATGCCACTGGTTCCTGAGGGTAACAGAGGAGCAGGAGGGCACAATGGCTTCTCAGCTCCTCTGAGAGCTTACACAGAGAAGACACTGATGCCTTAATTGTATCCAATTATACACAGGGATCTAGCTTTGTCAAACTAGAGCAATGCCCAGTTATTCTTGGTTGTAAATAGCGTCAGCTTTCTGACACGTTTAAAAACCTTCTGGCAGACACAGGCAGAAACAAAATAATCTTTAAGAACACAGCCTCAGACTTAATAGCTCAGGCTTTACATAGCTTTTGATTTCTGAGGTCTCCCAGATTGAATAACCTACAAAGTAAGAGTTTATCAGGACTCTTCCTGCTGTTTTCAGGCTCCCCACCTCTCACTTGGTTCCACACATACCTACGTAACTTTAAATTTAAGTCAGAAATTTGATACACCGGTTATTCAATTAGAGAGTTGCTCTCTTCCTACACATTAGCCATTGGGTAGGTATCAGAATGAAATACACTTAATCAAATGATTCGTGAAAACGGCCAAGCAGAATGTTTCTACACAGTTCAATGAGCAAAGAAGTGAAAAGGCAGGAAGAAAAAGATGTATTAAGTTGGACCTTATATACAGAAATAATCATCCTAATAGGTACCTGCATTGAGCTAACTGCTGTAATTCCAAATCTGTCTTCCTGCACAACTGCCTCCTCCACATCATCCCCAAAATCTTTTCAGGTCACCTTTGAACTGTGCTTATCAGGGACGGTAGCTGAGATTTTGCTGTTAATGCCTCTAAAACTAATGATGAACGACCACTTAGTGCTTCAGAAAGAAACGTACCCCCACCTTTGCTAGAGGTAGGTTTCCATCTCAGTGACCCCACAGCAGACAAGGAGCCCCATCCTATTTCCCATCAGCTGCTGAAATCACCTCCGCCTGGAGTGCTCACCTAAGAGTTCCAATTGCCAACAACTTGCTGTCCTCCTCCACCTTCTCAGCCACCATCGTGCCTCTGGACCAACAACCCACAAGCCCTGCAGTAATTACAGCCAGTTAGCTCTTCACAGACACGGAATTCCTGAGTTATGGCTGAGGCCACATCCTCAAACCACCAGAAAGATTGGTGGAGATGAATAACAATAACCCAAAACAGCTCTAAAGAGCTGCCGCATGCTTGCCAGATGCCCAGCCAATATTCTTTTCTATTTCCAAAGGCAGCCCTGATACTTTCTGTGTTCCAGCACCCCTCAAGTTTCCGTGCAAAAAAGGGTTTGCTTTCACATTCCTCACCGTGAAAAGGTATCAGAGCTTCTACTTAAAAAAGGCAGCTCTCACTTGGAAAAAGGGAAAAATGATAAGCTGATTCCCACTCATCAACTTCAGATATTTAAGTCTTGTTCCCACAAGAACTCTGAAGTGAGTATATTTCCGATCCTCATTTTTTTTTCCTACTTTCTTTAAGCAGAAAGCAAAACTTAGAATTCGTTCTAAGGAGCTTCTCCCAGGATAGCCAGGACATTTTAGTCTCCAGAACGCACCAGCTCTTTTAGGCAACCAGTAGTATGGCAGAAGAAATCAGCACAGAAAGGTCGGGATCAGCTGGGAAAGGGAAAATGAGCTTGCGAGGTCAGTCAAGTATGTGGGTAGCAGTAATTTCAACCATGATTGCAGTGAACTGGTGCAACCTTTTACAACTGATGGTGATTATATCCACGTGCTGCAGCACAGGAGTTTGTTTTTTCCACTTTTGATTAAATATACCCAATCTTCAGTACTGTAACAACATCCCCAAGCTAGGAGAAGCTTTGATGTCTGCCTGTTGTGAGTGTCACAAACTTTTCCACTTGCCAGCAAACACCATCTCCTTAACATTGTCAGGAAGCCTCATCCATTCATAGTACTGGAATGGTCATCTAAGGTGGACTTTGGGGAAAGGCCTTCCTCCTAATTTCTGTAATACTCACAAATTTTGACAGGGTTTTTTTGATTTGGTTTTCTTTGATGTTGTCACCGTTCATTCCTCCAATAGCTGTTATTTACAGCTGGCAGGAGAAACAGCTATCATCAGATTGGGTGATCTGACCTTCACAGAATGCCATTTCCAGGCATTTTAGTGCGCTTCCTGATTTTTGGTTTTATTTTTAATGCACAATTAGCACTTCAAAGTAATAATTTAAAGTTGTATTTAAATATTATAAGAAATTGATAATAAATTTAAGTAATAACTTAAATTTAATCTCAGCAACATGATGAAATGAGAAGAGTATTTCTCTTGCCCTGCCCCTGAATACCAGTTTAGCACTTTCTCAACTCCGTGTACCCAAACACATACGAGATGTGTACAAAGAATACGACGGGGAAAAGAACATCAAGCTTTGATGGAGAAAACTATATTTTGTTTTTGTAAACCATAGCTCTTACACAGCTTAGATTAATAGATTTATTTCATTGTTTTCCATTTCAAAAGCACAGAACTGGATCTTATTAAACATTACTGGCTTCTCTGGTATAAACATCATGGCAAGAAAAAAAGCACACTGAAGTATGAATTCATTTGTTCAGTGAATATTGACACTTTGTTTGAATTTATTCCCTATCCTGTAAACACGTTTTTAATCCTTTGTCTTGGAATCCCATTTTGTTTCCATTTTCCATATTTGATTTTCATATTGAAATTTGCCAGAAAAAAGAAATGATTCGCCAGCTAAAGGAGGATTTATGAGAAGTGCATGTCCTCACCTAGGCTACACGTACTTGAGTGGGTGTTTCACTGCAAAACAAGTTCCAGAATGGCTGAGATGTTTATACTTAGGCATGAACAGAAACATATTGCTGAACAGGAGCCATATTTCCTTCCAGACTTTTTAATTGTTCTATTTCTAAAAGTTTTACCACAGCACTGAGAATTTGGTTCCTCCCCTTTGCAACAGATTATAGGTTTTATGACTAACCATAACCTTATATTCACTGGTGCCAAGATATACAGTGCATCAATTTTCTTTCATTTTTTGTTTCTCAAACACTACAGCTAAACACAACACTATAAATATGTGACACGACTAAATGATGAAACAGCAGCTTCCTGCTGAAATTTTAAAGCGAGATAGACATTGTTTTAGCTGAGGAAGCCATTTAGATACCAGCTGTTCCCATTGAAAAGATGTGGCAGCCATCAGCAGAAATAAGAAATGCTCTCTCTGTACATATTGAAATGAGTTTTATCTTCCTTTCTATTCTCTTTTGAGATCTTGCGGGTGAAAGAGACGAAATTCATTTCATTCTCATATTTCATAGCAAGCACAAATGTTAAACAAGAGTCATCTATATCCTTGCACCCATACATGCACTTAGGTAGGATCAGAACTGGGAGCTACCTCTGCACAGCAACAAACTGATGAATAGCCTCGGAGCTGGAATAGAAAGTAAATGGAGAAACTCCCATACATCTCCCCAAAGCACCTTTCCATATTTGCTTTTTTCTAGTAGCAGTTACATTTCATATTCTAATCAGAAGAACATAACGTAGAATGCATCAGATAACAGCGAGTGAAATCCCAGAATAAATATGGATAATTTAGTGACACCTGAAAATAAGCTTTCAATCACTGCATCTTAAAACTAACATCAGTACCGATCAATGGGCACACATTTTAGAAAGCAGAAAATGCTCAAAACGTTCAAGCACGAAAAAATCATCAGTTACGTATTGATAAACTTCATATCGCTCTTCCTGCTCAGAATCCAATTTTGAACTGACCAGTTGCATAGAAGGAGATGATGAAGTTGACATAACTAGCATCTTTCCCTGAGGATGTTATAAAAATCATTACATCACATGAAAGATTTTTCTTCGTACACTGTTGGCAATTGATTCCAAAAACTTGATTAAAGAAAAAAAAAAGCGCTGCGTCGGTGTTGTATTCTTAAGCTGCTTCTCATCAACATTTTGTTTTGGCAAACTCTAATGACAAGTAGTATCATCTCTCAGTATTCTAAATAAAGGGTGTAAACATTTTATTCCTAATGACTGCGGTGAAATGTGTCCATAGGGACATTTTAGTTTACTCTCTCTTACAGTGTAATATTGTCATTATTAATAGTTCTTGAAGGGAACTTGTAGACCAACATTATCTTTATAGAGTCACAGCAGATTTTAATTTTTACATATGTGCAGTCTGAGTCACATGCAGAATGTTGGACTCCTTCAAATACAAGTAATACCAACTAGTCACGCTATGTGGCTTTTGTTCCTTGAAATCTTTCCGTGCATCAGTGAAACCCTCCACATCATGATGCCTTCATTAAGAGATATTAAGAAAAAGTAGCAAATCAAGTTTGCCTGCTTCACAAAATCCAGGCAAAAAGTGAAATAACGCTGTATGATTTGTGCACTGCTACGCTCAGCAGCACATCAAATACAAAAGAAGGATCACAACAAAAGTTACTCAGACTACATGCTGCAGGAAGGCAGGAACTTCCATTTCCGCAGGTGCTGGTACAGCACTGAGGGCAAGGGAATTCTGAAACAACCAGGCTGCCACTGTAACATGGTGGTATAAACAGGAAGGAAAAATCAGACACAGCTACCACTTCTCTATATTTTCGTAGCAATGCAAGAGAAACATCAGTCACCTCGTGGTAGTAAGCAAAGCTCAGGCTTTACAGCACAATTCAAGCAATGCAGCCACTGCCAAAGGAGTTCCTCAGCCCCTGGCTGCCCACCCCGCTGCCATCCCTCTGCACAGGACTTGTTCCCCCTCCTCCCAACAGGTCACTGCGAGGCAGAGGCATCGCTTACCCTGCCATGAGTTCATTTCCAAATTAACTGAGAGGCAAAGCTTATTTTTTCAAATGCACTTCAGAGCCAAAGGATGCAGAGAGAAGCCTGGGGGCACAAGGGAGTGTTTAAAGGAGGTTGGCACAAAGCCCAATTGATTTCCAATCTCAACAGGTATCTGCCCAATATCTCTGCATCCAAAATAAATCCCAGAATGTTCCTACTTCCATCCTGGGTACCAGACTAGAACTAAAGTCTCCTCACTATAAATTTTCACGAAATCAATGGTTGCTCAGGACTTCAGTAAACATCAGTTAGAAGCACAGATTTGGAAACTTTAATAGAGACTTACAAGTCTCTGGCCCCCTATTTGGTTGTTGCTGTCCTCTATTTTACAAGAATAGAAAATGGTTATTTACACGATAGGCGCAGTCACTTGCTACTTAAGGAACTATAGACAAATGACAGAAACAAATAAGTAATGGCTCTCAAACTTGAAAAGATGCCTTCTCAGCCATTTGCCTCTTCCTGCTGTTTAACAGCATTCCACCCTGGAGAGTGTCCTTGGCCAGAAGGAGAGCTGCCCACAGAAAGCGTTCACTACCAACCTACACAAGATGGTGGATGTCAGCTTTGGTGGCCCCCAGCTCTCCTTCCCATTGAGCCACCGTGCTGCCTTCATTCATCCTGACTGGTGTGACTGAGCTCTGTCATTCTCTCTGTATTACACACTCTTCACAGCAGCAGTTCCTGCCACCACCTATAACAATCATTTTGTTCAAGTCCCCACATATTTTGTACCAAATCCTGTCTTTCTTTGAGGCATAATTCCTTTTTCTAGTACTTACATTAAATAAAATGCTTGAAAGCCCTGAGCAAGCAAGCTGGAGTTCTGAGGATGTGCTGGGGGTGAGCTCGCTGCATGTTGCCTCACATCCCCCAGTAAGCAGCTGGCACACTGGGCGCCATTTTGTTTGCAGGGTTTGGTTTTTAAGGCTTCTTCTGGGGATCGCAATTGTACTACTGCTACAAGACTAACTAAGCACAATACATTGCTTTATAAAGGTCTACAACATACAAAGTTCATCTACTGTAGTACTGACAAGGAAATACAGCGTGCACAAAATAAAGAAGGCTGGGAATTCAAATATGTAAACGTGGCATAATAAACAAAGGGGGTCAAACGCTGCAAAAAGATGTTACATGAAGCAGTGTATTATATCTTCTGATGCCAGATTAAATGTATTTTATTATCAAATATTAGAGCTTTTAAGTATTTAAACCCCAACTAATCTGGGAATCTCTAGCTGAAAGAAAGCTTCTTTGGAGCCCTGAGCCTACAAGATTAATTTTGACTCCTGTCAACTAAATAAGTATATATTCTCATCCATCACTATATTGTAAGCACTATAAAATGCAAACAAAAAGTCCCTCTGGGTTTCAAGAGAAGTCCACAACTACAGGGTAGAAACAGGTTGCAATTAATGGGCCTGCAACACTTGACACCAGACCAAGTCTCATCCCGGTCATGCAAACCAACGAGACTCACACTAATGCAACTATGCAAGCAGTACTAGGTACTGTGTCTTTGCAGCCTAGTAGTCTGAACAGCTTTGGTGTTTTCAGGTTTAGGCTAACAATGCCCATCAACTGACCAGCTAGATGACTAGAAACCAGGAAGTGTTGCAGAAATCATGGCTGGATTCAGAGATTTTGTACTACTTTTACTGTGTCTGAAATGAGACTAATTTAGTTTTAATAAAAACTAATTGCAAGTAATTTAATACCAATTGATTGTTAAGGGGATACATTTTGCAGTTTATCAGGTCTATAGACATGCTGTATAATTAACTCAAGATGGTGCAGGCAATAATGTAATTATAATCTTAACAACTTTAAACTTCCAAGCAATGTTTAAACAGTTAATTAAAATTTTAATAGATAGTGCTATATTACAC
>PPHD01017663.1:1736-14937 GCA_002909625.1 Bambusicola thoracicus
CCATGCATCCCCCAGAGCTGCTCTGGGGTTAGAGCCTTGTCCTCATAACTTGCAAACACCACTGTGCAGCCTTCTGGGGCACTGAGATGCGCAGGTCCTGTTTTGCACAGTGTGTTGAAAGGAAAGTAATGGATGTCTCCAGCTTAATGGTCTAAAAGTCTGTCTTGTGCAGAAAACCCAGCGTTCCCAAATCCATTTTCATTTATAACATTATGAGCAGTTCTACCGCAGCGGTTTTTCCTTCATGTATTTATTTATTGGAGGGAGAAATTCCCCATCCGAGCATAATGCTCTGGCTTGGATTGAGTGGCTGAAATGTGGAGTTCTGAAGCTCCAGCCCCATGCTCAGCATGCTCCCTGTACCCGGCGGGATGGAGCATCTCAGTGGGGAAAAGCAGAAAGGCAAAGCAGCTGCCAGAAAGCAGAAAGAGGCAGAGCTCACCAAACAAACCCAGAGCACCTTTGGCACGAGCCGTGCTGAAAATCCAAGGGGAGCCCCGTGTTGACGTGCAGGCTGAGCTGGTGCTGAGCAGGGTCCCAGCCGGCTCTGCCCCTGTGCTGGTGGTTGGTGCAGTGCTGCTGGAGGAGCGGGGCATTTGTCATCGTGTCGGTGACAAATGGCTCTGCTGAGTAGAAAAATGGGTTATTGATTTGTAAGTGGAAGTGTGGGTGAGACGGTGCCTGCTGTGCCCGCTGCTCCCAGCAGCGTTGGGAACATGAAGGAAGAGATGCAGCCGGCCCCACTCTGCTGCAGCACCCCCTGGCAGAGTCCTCTGCTCTCCTTCCACCCCAGCCAGGCACCAGCAGAGCACTGTCAGCGCTCGGTGCAATGCAGACAGCTGCTGCATGGGACCTGAGCCCTCTGCTCAAAGCTGGTGTGCTCAGAGTTGGGGGTGTGGGAACCCACGTTTGTGATCTGCCCTATATAGAGTCCTGCAGCTCTTAGGGTCTTGTCCTTGGAAAGCAGTCTGGATATCTCGTTGTCCTTTCTTTTTTTTTCCCTATGTTTATCTGCTGTTGCTTTACCCCCATCACACCTTAAACAACCCGAGTGCAATTAATCACCGTTTGCTTCTTAGTATTTGCATGGGATTCCTGATTCGCAGTAAATCCTGGGGGGAATAGATGCAATTATGAAAGAAACGCCTGTTAGAAAGACCTATATTTGCCATAAAAAATGTCAGGACGGTTGTCCTTTAGCTGTTTGCAGCATTGCCAGCTGCAGTATACGATCCTGGCGCTTCAGTCAGGCCGTGGGGAGCAGAACGGGAGCAGGATGGGGCAGCACACAGCTGGAAACCAGAGGAGGGATCAATGATTTGCTGTCAAGCGAAAGGATGGATGGAGCAACTTTCTGCAGGAATCTGCCCTTGCTCTAATAGGAGTCAGTGTTTTCCCTAACGATCCGAATGATGGAATATTCACTGCTACGTCTGCAGAAGGCTGAGATGGGAATAAGTGCTGCCGTTGCAGAGAAGGAGACTTCTATGTGATTCTATGATTCTCATGGTGTGGCAGGAAGGACAGCTCATGCTGGGGGCTCTGCTGCGGGCTGTGGGGGCTCTGCCATTGAGCCACAGAATCGTACATGTTGGAAAAACCTCTGAGATCAGCGGGTCCAACCACCAGCCCAACCCCACCGTGCCCACTGACCACGTCCCTCAGTGTCACGTCTATGCACTTCTTGAGTGCTGCTGGGGATGGTGACTCCACTGCTGGGCAGCCCATGCTGGTGCACGGCCATTGGAAGGGATGAAGAAGAGTGTGGAGAAACCTCTGTGGAGGGATGGAGCTCACTGACTGAGGCAGGGCTGACCCTCGGGTTCTTCCATCCTCAACTGCGTTGTTCCCAAAGCAGTATTTCCTCTCCTCTGACCCCGAGGGAAAGGTATCTTATAACTTTGGAAGCAAATCCCGGTGCCTTTATCTCAAAGGCTTCAGGAGACATTGGCCCAGCTCTCCCAGCACAGGGCAGGAAGGGGAGCCTGCAAACAGCCAGAGTGGGCTCGGGTTTGAGCAGCCTGACTGCCATGGAAAAACATTGGGTTTCTAAAACACACAGAGTCTGAGCGATGTTACCGGTATGAAATGAGCATAAATAAATAAGGAAACTCCATCCATTCCTCTGGCAAAGACAGCCGGGCGTTTGGAGTGGTGGCGTTTGAAATGCAAAATGTCCCTCATCGGAGGGTTGTTTGATGCCATTCATCTGCTGAGCGCGGCCGCGCTGCTTGTTTGCGGTGTGCGGCTGGAAGCCACGCTTGGCGAGAGCGCTCCGCCTGGCTCGGAGGTAAGGAAGAGCGAAGGATGCTAATATCAGGCGTTTCAATCCCCACTGCAGCCTACATTGCTCAAAGCGAGATGACTTGCAAACATCTAACACAAACGAGGAAGATGAATCGTATTCAAGGTCAGGCTCTATGCCAGGAAACTGATAGAGGCAAAAGCGGTTAATTGCTTTAGATTCCAACAGCCCCCAAACGTGCCCTGCGTGCAGACATCCCCGCCTCGCGCTGCCGCGGACCTCGCCACCCAAACCGGCAAATAAAGTAGGAAATGGAGGTGCTTGTCGTGATTTTTAATGTCAAAATTAGATTCACTGTTGCCTTATGGTCTCTGTAATTACCAGACATCACTCATCGTTTTTCTCTGCTCAAGGGATACTCTGTTATTGACCTCGCTGGGAAGATATAAATACATTACTGAATGGAAATATCACTGTTACTGTTGTGGGAAGGTCTGCACCGTGGCTCAGAGGACCCTGAAATCTTTATCTCGGTGTACCTACAGCGGAGAACACCTGATACTGTTGGTGTGATAGCAAACCAAGAGCTTTTAGAGGAGAAAAACCTATTACTGCTTATTAAAGAGAGCTGCAACAGCCAACCGCGAGCTGCCGGAGGAGGCAAACAGATAAAAATCGATCAGTGCAGCCCTCAGTGGAGGTGCTGAGGGCACAGCAGCCTCCTGGTCCCATGCTGGTGGGGCCACCAAGCTGCTCAGGAGTGCAGCAGGGCCATGGGGACAAAGGGCGTTTCCTGGGATATGATGAGCATCAAAGGCAAGAAGAGGCTGGCAAGGTGCTCCTATGGAGCTGTGCGTGGTGGTGGGATGCTTTCATGAAGCTGTGCGTTGAGCATGATGGTGGTAGGATGGTCTTATGAAGCTGTACATGGAGCATCATGGTGGTAGGGTGCTCTTATGTAGTGGCTCATGGGGTATTGTGGCGGTGGGACGCTCTTCTGGTGCCATGCATGGAACACTGTGGACACCCCCCACTGTAAGAGCCCAGCCCAGAGCCCAGCTGTGCAGGGGGACCACTGCAGCCTGTGTTTGCTACCCCAGGCAGGGATGCCCATCTGTCAGCTCCCACTGATGGCAGCCCTGGGGATGTCTGAGTTCCTCACCCTTCAAGACACAAAGTCCCAGCAAAGCGCTGCATGCCACCGGGGGGATGTCCCATGCTCACACCAAGCCTGCAGGAGCTGGGGAGCCTTCAGACAGGAGATCAGCTGTCCTTGTCCACAGCAGTCACACGCTTTGCTTTCCGGGTCCTTTGGCAACCTCTGAGTAAATAGCGGTGCTCAGCAGGGAGACCTTCTCCCAGGCATCCACACTCCCCTCTGAACGAGGGATCGTGACCACTGGGGCTCCCGAGGCCACCATCCCCATCAGCCCTTCTTGTCCCTGCCCTGCTTCCCCCTCAGTGGGCATGGCCAGAGCTCGTGGAGCTGGGGAGGTTTCTCTGCTTTCCCTTCTGTGCCGAACCCGGCTGTGTTTATTTACTTGTACCCGGAGCTGTTGGAGTTGGAGAGAATTGCTGTGAAAGAGAGAAACGGACCCTCAACTTGGGAGAGCTGAGAAGCCCACGGGGTGTCTGAGGGATGGAGGGGTGAGCAGCCACCCCATGTGGCTCTGGGCCCGTGCTCTGCTCCCAGTTGGGTCCCTCCAGCCCTAGCTGGGATGTGGTGCGCTGTGTGTCCCTGCAGGGAGCACCGCTGTGCCAGTGCCTGCACGGCATCGCGCCCGGCCCTGCTGTAAATGTCACGCCAGTGTCTGTAAGTGCCCTAACATATTGGAGATCAGCGGCGAGGGGAGGGAAGCTGACCTTTTGCATTTTGCCCGGAGCAGGCGAGGGTAATGCAATTATAATTCCGTGTAATTCATCTCCTGACGCTGCCATGGCTCAGAGCAGCACAGTGAAACAAGGGGCCCCGAGTGTGGCTCCCAGGCATGTCCCAGCTGGGGCAGCATCCCCGAGCCCTGCGGTGTTCATCTGTGCCCAGTGCTGTGCTGGGTGCAGCTGGAGCTGTGGCACAGAAGCCCAGGGCACGGCACAGTGCACTCACAGCAGCTGCGTGGTACCGAGCAGCAATTTGTCTCTCTGCTGCGGGGCTGTCCTGTGCCTTTGGAGCTGCCCCAGCACAAAGCCTTCTCCTGGCAGAGGGTGAGAGGGGCTGCGACCCCCCAGTGCTGGTGCTGGAGAGCTGCACCCGCCTGGCATTGTTTTTCATTGTTAATGGCATTCTGCTGGTCAGGGATTTTATCCCAGTAAATCCTCCAGGAACCCCAAACAGTGGAGTCAATCTATAACATCCGTGACAATGGATGCTGTGAGTTTGGTCTGTGGGTGCACCACTCCCAGTGCCCACCATCCCCTCCCAGCACCAAATAGGAATCACACAACATTCACAGGTGTTTTGCTGCTGAGTGGTGAAACAGAAGCCAGCAGAGATGAAATGGTTTGGTGAGTAGGAGCAGTTTGGAGGAGCGCATTGTGCCAGGCACCGCTGGCATCTGCAGGCTGCGTGCTCCTGACTTGCTCCAGGGAAAATCCCTGATTTTGGATAAATTAGCCTCAGGTTTGTGTGACTGGGGGAGTTCTGGGCAATGTGAAGCTCAGAGCTGAAATCTCGTGGAGGCCAAAGAGACGAGGATTTGTTCAGCCTCTGCTGCAGTCAGCCCGGAGGACACAGTGGGGACACGGCCTGGGGACCGCATCACTGCATCCACTGTGCACCGTGTCTGCAGAGCACAGAAAAATGGCCCCGTGCAGAGAGAGCCAAGGAAGCTCCTCCATCAGCGCTGAGTGGTGTGGGCTCAGTCAATGAGAGCGATCTCCTGAACACCAGCCCCCAATCCATCTCCTCGCGCTGCCCTTTGTGCTACCCACGGATCCGTCACAGCGGTCATCTCAAAGGTGCTGGGAAATACATCTTCTCCTATTAAAAACTGCCCCGTCCTCAGGCAGAGGAAACAGAGACGGCCGCTTTCCATGCACGGGGATGTGTCAGCCCCTCTGCCCAGGTGGCAGGCGATGGATGTGAGGACGGATGCTGATGGACCTGGTAGGCAGAAGGTCGTTTCCAGCCTCAATGATTCCATGATTCTATTCTCAGTGTTTGGCTCCCAGTGTCGGGATGGCCCTGACTCACAGCTCTCTCCTCCTTACAAATCCGCGTCAAATCCCAACGCTTATACCTGGATTTGTTGGCTTCTTTTGGAGCAGAATAAAGGGAAAAGCAGAAGTTAAAACAACACAGCACCTCCCAAGTATGGATTGGATATAATAACTACCTTCTTATTTTATAACAGAAAAGAATGTGTCCTGCTTACTTTGGAAGCATGGATTTTTCTGCGAGAAGAATGGGAAGGCGTTTCTCCGGTCGATGGCACTGAATTACACCATGAAGCATTAAGGAGCGGAGCTGCATCCCCTGCTTCCTGCAGCCTGCTGGTGAGGACAGGACCTGCCCGTGCCATCACTGTCCCACAGGCCCCTCTTTCCTTGTCCCCGTGGGGCAGGGATGTAACCCCCAGCTCAGGCTGCTCATGGCCTCGGGCACCTCCAGGGATGGGGTACCCACAGTGCTGGAGCCCCTCTGCCCTCATGTTTTCTTCTCCATCTGGAGTGGTCCCCATGACCACCTGCATGGCCAAGCAAGGCCCCACCTGGCAGTGCTGAACACCAAAGGGCGGTGGGAGAGAGGCAGAACATTTACATTCACAGCTCTGCCAGAGGTTGGGGATTTATCTCCGTCCTGGGAGGGAGCCTTATTAGTGGCTTTTGGGTACACGCTCCTGAATAATGAGGACAATCCTGTCTCGGGAAGATAAATCCCAGTATAATGATGCCATTGTCTTTCCTTATTGTAACTCTCTGTCAGCACCTCATTTAACTGCTGTTTTACCCAAAGATTTTGACAGCCCGCTTTAGCACAGGAAGGATAACACAATGCTTCTTAATTGCCACCAAACCTAAAATTAATGCTGGGCTAACGAGCGTGCGCCCGGCCCATTGGGGCCAACGGGCTGAGCATGGAGGGCTCCTGCCACAGGGCTGCCAGAAACACAGACATCACCCAATGCGTGCACAGCGAGGAGGAGGAGCAGCAGGGAGAGGGGAGGAAGAACGGGAGGGCACAGGGCATGCAGGGCGCCCGCTGTCCTTGGGATGCCGCCGCCGCTCCCAGCAGCTCCCTCCCCGTGATGTGACACTCTCTGGGCGCCGTAAGAATGAGCTCAGTTATGCCCTGGAAAAGAGAAAACTCATTTATTTATGAGGCTGTTTGATTTCCTTGCGATGCCTCATCTAGCAGCCCCTCTCCATTAGAAACGCTCTCAAGCTATGCGAGAGAAAGCCACATCTTATTATTTAAATTAATAAAGCAGCTGCAAATTTTTTGCTTCATTTTTAAAATACGGCAATAGAAAATATCCTTCCATGGACCATTTTTTTCCCGTAGTTTTCTTCTGGAATATTCGTAATTATGGCCATTATTAATTTTAACGACTCACCCGTCATCAATTCTGCAGTCGTTTGTAAGTGTCCCACCGCTGACTTTAAGAAAAAAAATGCAAAGCAGTTCCCTCCCCCGGCTGCCTCCTTAATGAAACCTGGGATTACTTAAGGAATTGGCACTTGGCCCCAGCGATGCAGAATTGCCCGGTCCTCGGTCAGAGCCGGCCCTGTCCACCCGCTGATGGATGGCATCATTCAGAGCTTTTATAGGCACAGTGAAAGAGGCCAATCTGTCCGCGCTGATAAATCTAAATCTTGTATCATATTTCACAGCCCTACCAGACGGCGGTGGGAAGCCAACGTGATGCTGCGGCGTCCCGGGGAAACGGCTCCTCCGGGACCGCTGGGCAGCGCCGGCGTCCTTGGGTGAGCTGCAACATCAGGAGGGAGCAGGGCAAGGTCAGGGTTGGAGCTGGGAGGAGCCGCGGGGTCACCTCTCTGTCCTCTGCACCAGGACAACATCCCTAATGGAAGAGCTCCCAGCTGCACGTGGGCACCAGGCAGCATGGGAGCCCTTCTGTTGGAGAAGCCACTCTTGGGATCCCGGGGGCTGCTGTGCCCAGGAGTGGGGGCTCACCGATGTCCTGTTCCCTGTAGCAGCCAATGAGAACCATTGCTCCTAATGGTACCCAACAGGTGGAGCGATGCTGCTGTTCTCCTGGTGCCATGAAACCAGAGGCTGGAGGCCAGCGGGTGCCTTCCTGGCAACTTTAGGTACACCTGCATTCACTTCCCTGGTTGGAGAGCCCAGGTTGGGGCTATTACCAGTGTGTGCTGGCAGTAGAGCTAACCCCTCCCAGCACCCCATGCAGCAGCTGTGCATCCATCCTCCTTACAACCCCCGGTATATTTCCTCTGGCAGGGCTTCATCTGCAGCAACTGCTGCAAGGGTTATCCAGGCAGGCCAAGGGCGGCACAGAGAGGGCTCAGAAACTCTAACTCTGTCCCCAGCATCCAACAGACCGGCTTGAAATCTGTGGCCGTGCTGAAATACGGTTTATTTTTGAGCGTTTTATTTCTGGTCTTAATTTCCACTGTGCTTGGGAGGAGGGGAGAATACTAAAAGCATTCAATCTCCTGAGGAGCCCGTGAGGATTTAAAAGGTGTTTGCTCTTTACATATGCAAGGTTTAGCGATGATAGCTTGAAATGTGAAAAAAAAACCCACATTTTCTCTTTACTGCAACTCTAACCGGTGAAATATGGGCCGGCCAGCAGCTGCCGCAGCCGTTTTATCCTCCGATTTACTGCTCTCACTTCAAGCCCGGTCCCGAGAGCCCGGCTCCCTTTGTACCACTTTTCTATTAGTGCTTTTTATTTGTGGCCAGGAGGCAGGGCCGTGCCGCGTGCCAGCGCTCTGTGCTTGCCGAGCTAAGCCGAGCCCCTGGAGCACGGCATGGCTGCAGCTCTGCGTGCTGTGCTGGAACGGATGGGGATGGGATAGGGATGAGGATGAGACGGGATGGGGATGAGACGGGGTGGGGATGGGGATGCTCCTGCTCATCGCATCCCAGCCCTCGCATGGCCATCCCTTCCAACCCCCGCCGCTGCTCCCCTGGCCGTGCTCCCAGTCCTCCCAGTGCCTGCAGAACAACGCCAGCCCAGGTCGCCTTGCGCTCAGCCGAGGGCACTTAATCACTGTCTCGGTGTGATGGAAATACGAGCTGCTCCTGTGCCAGTCAGGACACGCTCTTCGTGCACGGCCAAAGATGAGCAAGGAGCCATCCGAGCATGAAATAGTTGTCAGGCTTCCAGAGGGTCACAAGATAGATGGATTATGAAGTGAAGACTCCCACGGATCTCAGATGATCAAATAGAAAAGCTGCAGGAGAAGATTGCTTCGGCTTATTGGGTCCCGGGAGCACTCCCCTGTGCTCAGAGCCGGGCTGGAGCACAAAGGCTGCCTGGTTCCATGGGGCTCTCTCTCATCAGCTCTGGGTTTGCCCCAGGTTCAGCTGTCACCATGCAAAGCTCACACATCTCGGCCATCAGCATGATCTGTGCTGCCCCTGTCTCAGCTCCCAGAAGCAGGCAGGCCTCAATCCTGCGCCACGTGGAGCAGGAGCCACCCAGAGTCAGAGCACTCGAAGAACTGGAGATCAGCATTAGGGGGAAATACGAGCAAGGTGAAGAGGAGCAAATGGGATCGGCTGCTGCAGAGGATTGAGCACCTGCAGGCTCACCACCCTTCTGCCATGCTATGGGACACAGAGCTGCTGATTCCCTGCCAGCCAAGCCCACTGTGACCTGGATGTGCAGGAAGTTCAGCTGGGCGCAGGCTCCTTGCTCAGTTCTCCCTTTCCTTCAACAGGCCTCCAGCCGTGCAGTTCTGCTCCTGTGCTCTCCCTCACCCTGTTCACATCACCTGGCCCCAAACACGCCTCTGTTCCACTCCCACCCACTGCTGCTGCCTCCTCCCTCCTCCACCTGCCACTCTTCCCGAGCCCGGGCTCAGCCCCATGTGAATTAATTGCTGGAGTCCACGTCAGTGCCTTTATGCAGCGCTGCTGTGTAATTCCATCTCCTTGTTTCCACTCCCCCACTCATTGATTCACTCTGGTTTGGTTGCAGTCAGCCCAACCTCTTCTCGCTCTGCAAACCACAATCCCAGCCTGAGTACACAGCATTCCCCATGCGCTGGGGTGAGCTCAGCACCCCCAGCCTCTGGCAGCAGTGCCAGCCTTATGCATAGGCTTTGCTGTGCTCACGGTTTGCCCCTGCCCTCAGCATTCCACTGCACTGTTTTCTCCTGACTGAGCAAGGGGTGAAGCCGGGCTTTCACAGCATGCCCCCCTGCAGCACTGCTGTCTGTAGGGACGTGCTTAGTGGGCATGGTGAAGATGGGCTGATGGTTGGACTTGGTGATCTTAGTGGTCTTCTCCAACCTCATGGCTTCTATGAGTCTATGTACACGGCTGTGGAGCTTGTAGGGAGTCCAACATAACAAATTCCTGCAGAACCTCATAGAAAATCACCTCAAAAATCCACCTACACATCATGGTTTTCCCCATCTCTAGCTCAGGATCCAATCCAGCCCTACCTACCAGCAACCAGCTGAGCAGAGCTGAGATGGGAGCCATCTGCTGGGGGCTGAAGGAGAGCCTCCAGGTGGGCTGTGCAGCAGGGTGATGGAGGTGTTAGGATCAAGAAGTCATCTTGCTTATTGATCTCTGGTAAAATCTCATAATTGGAATAACAGTGTTTGTGTGCATTAATGCCCATAAAGGAAGGAGGTGAAATCACTCTGAGGCTGACAGTGCTCCAACGCCTGCAATCCCTCCTGGAATGGGACAGCAGGGCTCTCTGCAGCCTCATTGCTCCGTCTCAGGGCACAGAGCAGAGCACCCACGCCGGGCCTCATCCTCCATGCTGCCACCAGCAGGCAGAACTTCATCCCACCCAGCCTCACCCATTAGCATGCTGCTCTGCTCTCGGTTTCATAAGCTGGTCTGACTTTGTGAGATAAAAAAGTAATAACGCTGCCCTCTATTATTTATTAGCAGCCTTTATTTCTCCCAGCAAAAAAAAAAATTCCCTTCCTCCCCAGCTTGGCTGGGAGCTCAGCATGATGCTGTCACCCCCCTCCCCAGTTTGCAGACATGGTTTGAAGCGGATTGGGCACCCCTGCGTCCCAGACATCTCTGTGTTATCAACAGTGTTTTTCTCCTAAAGCCAAAGCACCGCATCATACCAGCACCGTGAAGAACATCATCTGCCCCAGCCAAAATCAGGACAATAATAACAAAGGAATACTGCATCCTTGGACAGGGCTTGCAGCAGGGGGGGAACCATCCCACGTGTGTTTGCAGCAGGCTTTGCAATCCTGCCTGACACCATTCCTTTGCTTTAGCCCCGATGTCCCAAACACGGGAGGTCCATCACCATGGTGTGCTTCACTGAGCATCCCGGGACCCCTGTCAGTGATGGGGGACAGAGGGAACACTGTGCTCATCTCCAGCATTGTCCCCTGGCCACGGTGCTGGGAACAGAACCCCTGTTTCCAGGCAGGCCTGTGCCAACAGGCATCAGGCTGACTCTGGCTCTGCGTCTGTCTGCTCAGTGCCCAGAGATGTGCCAAAACATAGGCTCTTATATCCATCATCTTTTTGCCATCGCTGCTGTTCAGGCAGTTCATTTTGGCACCCATCCCTGGCACGCAGGCCCACAGTGCAGCCCCAGCTTGAGCTCTCTGTGCCCCATAGGGACACAGCCCCACTCCTCTGGGCATGAGAGGTTCAGGACCAAATCAGATGGGCTGTGTCTGGGAGGAAGTTGTCCCAGAAAGGAGAAGGCTGATGTGCAGAGCACTCCTGTCCACAGGGCCACAGGGCCCCCTGCTCTGCACCCAGAACTCCTTCCTCCTCCCAGAATCTCCAGGAGAAGGAATTTCCCATCCTGCTTGGGATCGGTTCCCAGGCTGTCAAGATGTTTCCCTCTTAAATAAGATCTTCAGAAGGATGCTTTTCAGATCCTTGCAGCTTTATTTATCTAGTTGGTTTAGTTTAAGATTAATCAGAAATGGGGAAAGAGCCAGAGACATGCAGAAGAGACTCTAAATAATTCTGAGTGATTGAGAGCGCCGTGATTAATGGGATCTGCCAATGCCATTCGGGTGGGAGCAGCCTTCCGAAAAATGGATTTATGTTAAATGGAAAAATACAATAATGTCATTCACAACAGGAGAAAATGCGGTAGAAAAACCTGCCCTGAACAGCAGTCACATATAATTCAGGTTCATGATGAACCAAACTTAACTTCTCTAAGCTCTGTGTGTCCCGACTCTAAATTCATTCATTATTTCTGATTATCTGTGGCCCTACCCAAGTGCAATATATTACTCCGTACAGCAGTCACCACGCTTTGCGTTGGGCGCAGTTTAATATTTCATACTGTTCATTAAGTAACACATTCAGCTCGGCTCACAGCGCCTCGTTCGCGATCCCATCTCCATCACCGCAGAGAAACAGGCAAACAAAAGGCGGACAGAGGAAGGGAGCAAAGAGTACTGACCCCGGGCACTGATGTCTGTGTGAAGGGATGGAGCTCTCATTCACCCAGCTCCCATTGGAACAGCCCAACAGGAGACGAGCCAGGACCTGCAGAGACCTATTTGTCCGTATACACACGCAAGGTCCATTTGTTGCTCCCTCTGCAAAGACAAACTGTGTACACTGAGAGCACAGTAGGCAGAGGGCAGGGGCCGTGTGGGCCATCGGAGCAGCAGGTGTAGGAGCAGGGCTCCAAGAGCACTCATTTTTTCCTCCCGGCGCCACAGCCATCAGCAGTGGGCAGGATTCTCTGCCTTCTCTCCCTTTCCTCCTCCCACCCCATTTGCCAGAGCAGAAGAATTACAAGAACAGAAGGTGAAGATGGATCTTCCTCCTTTATTTTTATTTCTTGTTTTTTGGCACCCACCCCTCGCCGCTCCGCCAAGCCGCTCCCGCCCGCCGCCAGCACCCACGCTGCGGGGCCGCGCACCACCCATGGGTGCCATCGGCTCCGTCCCAGCGCAGGGAGGGGGTGGCAGAAACCCCAGGGGGAGCAGATCGCCTTCACCTGCGCCCACTGCCGAGCCCCATCCAGCATCCCCACCATCCCTCCCACTCCGTGGAAGCATCCCCAGCTCTGCTCATCCCTTTCCCCTGCGCAGTGTAGGTGCACGGGGGATTTGTACAGCAGTATCGTGATTTTTTTATGTACGTATTTTTTTGGTGTGTGTTTTGCTCTCTGTTCTTCTCTGAGTAATCCCTAGCATTCAAAAGCTTTTATTATTTCTTTTTTCTATCTCTGCTGAGAAATGAGCCGATGTTTTTTTCCAAAAACTATCTATTATAACCCCAAGATCTTGTTCCTGAGAGTTAATAGTCAGCTCAGAGCCCATCATTTTCTTTCTGAACTTGGGAATGTTTTTTCCCATGTGCACCACTATTTATCCACACTGACTTTCTCCTGTCACTTTCTTGGCCGCTCACTCAGCGTAAGGTCCTCCTGCAATCCCTCACAGTCAGCCCCTGTCCTTAATATCCTAAATAATTTGGAACCATCAACAAAGCTGTCATTTCACTCCCTCTCCTGCTCCACTGAGACTGCACCTGGAGAAGTTCTGGGGAGAAGGGGGTGGTGGGGTATGCAACCGATAGAAGAGGGGCAAGGGGGGCTGCTCTGCTGTGCTTCCTGTGAGCAGGGCAGGGATGGGCTCAGGGCAGTCCCAGTGATGGGGGACCTTTAGCACTGGTGATGGAGGGGATGTTTGTGATGGGCTGGAGCTTGAGCAGAGATGTGAAAGTTGGCAGATGTGCTCCGGTCATGTTTTATCATAGAATCACTTGGGTTGGAAGGGATCTAAAGATCACTGAGCTCCAACCCCCAGTCATGGGCAGGGTTGCCATCATGCCCTTGG
>PPHD01017664.1:0-14936 GCA_002909625.1 Bambusicola thoracicus
CCAGGAGGCATTCAAGGCCAGGCTGGATGTGGTTGGTGACCCTGCACATAGCAGGGGGGTTGAAACTCGATGATCATTGTGGTCCTTTTCAACCCAGGCCATTCTATGATTGCTCAAGTCATGTGGATAGACCTTCAACATCTTCTAAGATATAGTGGCTACCATACGCAAAAAATCTGGATGATGAAGCAAACACTATCAAAGCATTTTAAAGTGCGGTGATCAATTACTATAGTTGTCTATGGTGAAATAGTTCTTTAAAGTAAGAGTTGTGTTTCTTTCTCGAGTTCCTGTTGTGGTTTGGGTTAGCAGGGAGCCACCTTAACCAAAGATTAATAGTGTTGGAGATTCCCATGTGAGTATCGACTCAACTGCAATTTAATTTGAGCTGGAAATGAATTGGATCCCACCAAATTGGATGAGGGCACTGAACTTGAAGTGCGCTGCATGCTGTGAAGAAGAAGTCGGTCCCGGTTTCCAGATGAGCTGCAAGAAAAGGTGCTTTCAAGAAATAGCCGCATAGATCACCTCTGGGCGGTGTGTGAGCTTGCTGTGACAAGCTAGTTTGCATTTTGGTAGGAGGCTGTGCGTGCCATTTGCCCTCTCATTCTTAGTCTATTTCACAGGGTAGAGCACAAGCCAAGACTAATCAACCTACTTTCTTCTGATGAGATCTGCTTGCAGTTTCTCACATTGCTATAACATCTTTTTAACTGCTTCACAAAGTCTTACTTGAAACATTTTATAAATATGCAAGAAAATCAGTAGGCTTTTTTTTTTCCTTTCAAAAATAAGACATGAACTTGATAAGATCCCTTTAGAAATGCATAAACGGAGTCTGTTCTCAAGAACTGCTTCTCGTCTGAAATTTCCTTTCAATATTTTCAGTGTTAAATTTTAGAAGCTCCCTGTTTTTTGTCAGAATAAAACAACGAATCTGAAAGGTTTTGCTTTTATGCAAAACATACGTGGCGGGGGGGGTGTGCAGAATGGTTTTTTTTCCTCCACCCACCTGTGTGTTTTATTGCATTTGGACATAGTACAGAATCCTGCAGGTGTGTCTTGTGAGCTACCAGACAGCAGTCCTTATTTGTACGCTGGGGGGTTTTCTTGCTGTGTTTTTTACTTCTTTTTGAAGGTGTGTTTTCAGCCTGTGTCTTATTCTGTTGCCTAAAGGACTTAATGTCACTAAGAGCTTTCCTGGTAGTCATCTCCTATCTCCAGGTTCCAAATTTTGCTCCTCTTTTGCTGCAAACCGGTCAAAAGTGGGGAATTGTTGTTGTTTTTAGCTTTAGGATTTCATGGAATCATAGAATGGCCTGGGTTGAAAAGGACCACAATGATCACCGAGTTTCAACCCCCCTGTTATGTGCAGGGTCACCAACCACCAGACCAGACTGCCCAGAGCCACATCCAGCCTGGCCTTGAATGCCTCCAGGGATGGGGCATCCACAACCTCCTTGGGCAACCTGTGGGTACGTCACCACCTTCTGTGTGAAAAACTTCCTCCTAATATGTAACCTAAACCTCCTCTGCCTCAGTTTCTTTTTGAAAAGAATTCAGGGGGCTGAAGATGATCACCTTGAAGTGTTTCTTCTGGAGCATTCTCTCAGATGCCTTTCATAGCCGCAGGAAAAAAAAAAAATCTAGCTGGTCCGAGTGCTCCTGAGCCTGATTAAATCCAGGCCCTTGCATCTCTCTGCTTGAGGAAGGCATCTGCTCTGCTAGTCTCAGAAACAGCGAGATTCTTTGTAGCTGACATCCAGGTTACTCCCTACAATGCCTGAAAGAGAGAAGTATGAGTCACCTTCTGCTGGGGTGATGCTGCGATCCACAACCGAAATCCAAGCAGTGATTTGGAACAAATTCTTCCATTGCTTTTGCTGGCATGTTGTTAAGTTTTGGGAGGAGAGAGGATCAGTGTGGTACCACTTAAACCTCTTCCATCTGCTTCTTTTAACAGATAGCCTCCTCACTACGCAGCAGGGGATTTGGGGGCAAGGATGAGAGTAGTTTCTTTATTGTACTGAATGCGCAGGAGGTTGTCCAAAACAGAATGGATACAGTGATTCCTGATGTTGATTTTACTGAACATGCTACGCACTGGAGAGGATGTGTTTTTATATCTTCCCCAGTTTCAGCCTTCCCTTTTCTGGCCCTTTCATTAGGAGATGGGGAGGAACTTACATCAGAAATGTGTATTGCAAAACAGCTCGGTGTCTTTGTGTGCTGGTTCTTTAGGAACCTGCTGTACACAGAAGTGTGTGGCCTTACTGCAGCAAACACCCATCTCCTTACTTAGGTAGAACACCACCTCCTCAAAGGGAGGCCCTCTCACCAGTTAAAACACAGAAGCTGTAACAGTATGGGAGGAAAATGGGGACCCATATACCATCCCAGAGCAACAGTTGACCTTCACCTGAAATGCTGTGGTCCTCGGATGAGAGGAGTCCTTTGGTATCTGTTTGGTGCTCAGAGTATTGGTTTTGTGGTTTTCCCAGTGACATTTTAATATAAAGTGAATAAACAGTACTGGGAAATCTCTGTTTCAGTCCCTGCTCTTTTTCTTTAGATTACTGTCCGTACCGTACACTTAATCTCTTTCTGTTGTTCCCTCAGAAATTGTGAATTTGCCTTTACGTATTTGTATAACAGAAAGATCTGAGCATTTTCTTAACCTTGCTTGTAGCTTTCTCTTGGAAAAGGCAATTGAGAAGCTCCTGAGACTAAAGATGGTGCCTGTCCTTCATCAGTGCTGCAGCTCCTGCACTGCTGTGAGATGAGAGAAACTGCACTGCTACAGCTTCCTGCTACTCCCATGGTTTTGCGTGGAAGTGTTATCTGCTGTTGTTCTTACTGAGCACTTCCATATTGTTGCATTACTAGATTCACAGAGGGGTATTTAGCCAATTAGGCTTCCTGAGGGGCTGAGCTGCTTGCTGGCCTGATCTGTAAATCTCAGGAGAGCTCAGGTAAGTGGCCCCGTTGTGGTTCCAGGATGTGGCTCGTGGGGCTTGCCAGCTGTAAGCCTTCAAGGAGCTAGGCCACTTGGACAAAATCTTAGATATAAGCTTGCAGGAACTGAAGTGGATAAGCAGGAATCCTGTGGAGCAGTCTCTCAGGTGCACCTACTTAACTTCTGGAGTCTCACCTACCTCAAATTCGTGTTCAGGCCTTGGAATATTTGCTAGCAGGATGCTTTTCTCTCTTCATCATAGAATCATTTGAGTTGGAAAGAACCTTTTGAAGACCACCTAGTCCAACTCCCTGCATTGAACTGGAGTACCTGACAGCCCAGTCAGGTTTCTCAGAGCCCCATCCAGCCTGACCTTGAATGTCTTCAGGGATTCTCCCCTCCTTTACTTTGGAACTATTTCACCTTGTGCTATCACAACAGACCCTGCTAAAGAGTCTGTCCCCTTCTTTATTATATCCCCCCGCTTCAGATACTGAAGGGCTGCTGTCAGGTTTCCCCAGAGCCTTCTCTTCTCCAGGCTGAGCCTCCTGCTCTGCCTCATGATTTTTCAGATCAGTTTCATTCATTATGTTCTGAGCAAGGTAACTCCTAAACACTGTTTGCATTAATTTTATCAGTACAGAATAGTGAGTAGAACAGAGACTTGATTATAAAGTTCACACTGTTCTCTCTGTCCTTTGGAAACTGTTTCTTCTGAGATTTGTTGTCAGTCCCACAGATAAACTGAAGCTTTACATCCTCCACAAGACTATATTTATCAGTGTTCAGATGTCTTCCTTCCCTAAAATCAACTTCGATGCACAGGTTATGTTGCTTATTATAAAATTATATTTGGAGTACAATCTACTTGTGTGGCTGCCCTTGTACAAATACTGTCTGAGGAATGATAGACTCTTGTAGGAAAAACTGGGTAGCAGGTGATACTGAGTTAGCCTGTTGAGAGGCCACAGCTTTTAATGTCAAGTATCAAGCTTGAGGAAACTTGTTAGGTTAGTCTTCACGTCCTTCTCTGCTGTATTTCCCCAGCCTGGTTATCTGCAGCCTTACTTAACATTAAAGCTGTGGACTCTTAGCAGACTACCTCAGTATCATCTGCTTCTACAGTAGTTGTTAAAGGTTGGCTGGGGGAGATAAGTGGTAGCCTGCTGGTCTTTGATCCTTGACCATGTTGCAGAAAACGTAGACGTGTCTGCGTGTTCTGGAATTCCACTGGATCCAGATATTCCCAAATTCTCTTCAGGTTGTGGAGAAGCCAGTTGGCTGCTTCTTGATAGGGTGAACATCTAATTTGATCCTGATGGGATTAGGTGTGAAGAACTCTCTGCCTTTACAGGTAACATTATGTATTAGATTAGAATTGTTCCTCTACTGTTTGGTTACCTAATGCTCCTTAAACTGGTATGTTAAAATCTTTCCCATCAGCATCTGTGTATCCTCTGTTGCCTACTGAAGTATTGCTGGTTTTTTTATATAGCTGCTGCAAACCTCTGAAGAATCTGTTTACCATTGAGCAGTTTTTAGTCAAACCTCTTCTAACACTTCTAGCATTCCGTGTAACCAGATTTCATAGCAACCACATTCAGATGCTAAATCTGCTCATCAGATGAGTCTGTCAGCAGCTGTTGGTGAGAAGTGCTGTTCCTATTACCACTCCAAGTACCGGTTTTTATTTAAAGGTCTGCAGCTATTGTGGAAATCGCCCTGCTGCCTCCAGGCCTTATGCTTTGCTCTTCATTGACCTCTGATTCAGCAACCGGAGGAATTGCTGGACTTGCTCTGCACCTGTGCAATAGGGTGGTTTTCAAGAACCGCAGTGAGCAAATGCTGTCCTTGGACAATGTCCCGATGGACTGGTGCTGCTCCTTCCACCTTCTTGATTTGCACTATTGTGCTTGTGGTTCCCTTGTGTTCATCTATAGGTCAGTGATAATCCTTTATAGGTGGGACACATAATGTGAATATATAACTAACCGTAGGGCCCTTTCTCAAGGGAAGATGATGTCTGACACTGGAAGACAATGTGAACCTACAAGCATTCTCCTGAAGAGCATGTTCAAAATATCTTTATTTGCTGAAGGATTCTATCATGAAGAGCTCACGGTTAGCATTGTGGTGTCTGATCTGAGGATGGAAAAGTAGCTTCTCCTGGTTGCTGCCTCTTTCCTCTTCTCTAACTCTTTGATCAAATAGTACCACATTATTCAGTTTTCCTGCCAAAGCATACAACGTGACTGTGTTCTGAAAAGACAAATGAGTTGTAGAGAAAGCTGAGGGCAGGATACTCAATCTTCTAGGTCAGAATTGCTCTGGAACACAATGAGAAAGAGAGAAGAAGGGTAACCGGTGGCCTGTAATGGTGCAGCCCTATACCTGAAGTGGGCTCATCAGGTGAAAGGCTGTGGTTACAAAGTGTTCATCTCCAAAATGGAATGCTACCTTGTAGACTCACAGTAGGAGAGAAAATAGGGTATACATGTTCTAAATCAGTTACCCAGTCCTCTGTATGTGGGTTCTCAGGATCTTGTTCATCTCATGATTTGTTGTTTATTGCAGGACATTGATTTCTTTTTTCTTTATCCCATTCCAACTCTAGCAACTATATCTAGATAATACATGCAAATAAAGCTTTTTTTTTTTAATTAGAGCTATGCATATTCAAGAGTAAAACATACTGCCTGATCTTGGTGTATGTTGAACTCCTGCAGATAGCTTTTATTCAGAAATAGTGACTTCAGTCCTGTTAGCTCAGCTTTCTGGAGAGGTATGATGGGAAGTTCTGTCTTGGCTGAAAGCTGAAAAGGTACACCTTGGAAGTCACTTATTACTCTAAAATTAAGAAGTTGTGTTGCCTTCCTCCCTGGGATAATTGGGCCGGTAATTGAAGTCTACATTCTCCTCTCCAAGATGATCAAAACACCTTCCTTTGAAAGACTTTGTCAGCAATAAACGCGGTTAGATTAAAAGGACTGGGAAAAGTCTGGGCTTCAAACCCCACGCACCTTCGTGTTAATTGAAGTGGCCTTTCTGCATAGGGCAACTTAATGTGGGGAAAAATAATTAGTGGACTGTCTTCCAGAAATTCTGGTTACCGATTAGTGATTCAACAAGGAAGGTGTTATGGACACTGGGCGTGTGGTTCTTTAAATGCAGACTTTCTCAAAAGGAATCCAGCCTTTTCTCAAGTAGTTTCTTGCCTTATGACTACTACTCTTGAGGGTTAGGTCTACAAATTACCATCCTTTCTGGATGAGAATTTCATCACTAGGTAACTTTCTGAACGAGTTCAGTAAAGCCACATTGTTTGATCTCACTTCAGATAAACCTAACCATTTTCCTCACTAATTCAAGCAGTACAAACTTGGTGTCTGTGTGGGAATTTACAACATCTTAAAGAAATGACTTTGTCTGGCCTGACTTATTTCTTTTCCCCTCTCTCTGAAGAGAAGCTGTCACGGAAAGATGTAGCCTTTTGTTGTGAAAGTTTTTCTTATTTTCCCTTCTCTTGCACGTGTTCTCACTGTAATGTAGCAAAGCCCACCCTGCCATAGCAGTGCTGGTGGTTGTGACACCAGCCTGAGCAGCCAGGCAGATAGAGCCCCAGTGGTGTGGCCTCATGGGCAGCTGAGGGATGACAAAGGCCTGGCAGCCGGCCTTCTTGCTGGAGACATGGCCCAATAGGATGGAATGTGTGCAGAATAAAGCCACCTTCAAGGCGGTTTAGGTACCATGGAGCGTCTTCGTAGCAAATAAAATGGCTGTCAGTCATGTTAGTGAAACTCATCTGGGAAAAGCTTTATTTTTCTTTAACCTAGACAAAACACAAAGAAATTAACATTTGTGCATGAATTAAAATATAAATAGCTGAACATCTGGGATGTTGAGCATACCCAAGTTCCTCATTCTAGCTGACTTCATTTTAATAGTTGCACAAATATGAGATTTGAAATGCACATAAGGAAGATTTTTTTTGCCATGTTATGTACTAGATATCCTACATCTGATGTAATCTCATAGCCATTGATATCTTACTAGGAGAGTTCTGAATGCTGGAATAGTCCAGTATATTCAGGATGTTGATTTAGAAGGAAATGGTTTGTGAGATGCTTTTTTCTGTAATTGAACCTTGTCTTATTGTAGAAAGAACAAAATAACTTCCTAAGAAAATTATGTCAGAAGGGAGATTATGAGTAAATTGTACTTCATATTCTCAGCATAGAAGTAGTATGTTGGGAGAAGCTACTCAGTACTTGAAGATGAACCGAAACTTAAAAAATAAACCTCAAGATTTTAGAAGTTTTTAATTTGTGTGTTGATGCTTAGATAAAGAAACAACTTCAGTTAATGGGCTGATCAGTTTTCTCTGGATCAAATATTGAGTTGTTTAAGATAGAGGTCGCTTCCAAAAACTGTGGGTAGTTCATCCTCAGCTGCTCAGTTCATCCTCAGTAGTCCTTCAGAACATTCAAATGATCCAAACCAAGCTAATAGTAATTAAATAAATTATTATATAAGGTAAGTCACACCAACTTTCTGTGGTCATGGCAAGATGTTGGTGGTTTTTTTTCTTCAAGTTAGAAGGTAAATGGTAGAAACTCAGCAGGAGTGAAGAGGCTTTCAGAATATCTGTTAATGAAATAACTGGGTCTGTAACCCGTAAGTTCCTGGTGTGCTTTCCTTGGTGACAAACGTTATGTCTTCAAGAGAAAACTTGATTATAATCAAAACGATATGAAAACATAGTGCTGCTTCTGAAGTAAAAGACAAATAGGTAAAAGTTAAATTATCTCCTAAATTGGTTCTCTTTTCTGGTGTTGCCACTCACTTAGAGTCCCCTTAAAACTGTCTATCTTACAAACAATACCCAGAGTTGTAACATGATTGTATTGTTGTGAGGGAAATCTGTCTCAACAGAGCTTTTTTTTTTTTTTTTTTGCAAAGTTTCCTTATAAGCATTGTAGGATATTTTTATTAGCTTGAAGGACACTAAGCTGTATTATTCTGTGGTTACTAGGGTAACAAGGAAGCCTCTGCTTCATACTAGATGCTCAAATTCTCTTCAGGCTGTGTCACATCGCATACACTGTGGTATTCATCTGCCTGAGGATGAACATGAGGATTGATGAGAGAGCAGAAGTTCAGGTTGTTTGGCTCTTCATCCCATTATTTATTTATCTTTTCCTTAAGTTTTAAGTGACTTGAAGCTAGGTGACTGCAATAGGTCAAATTTTTTGAAAAGCAAAAGGCACCATGGAAGTGCAGTTCATATCCGTTTAGATACGAACTACATGTAAGATATTTAAGGTCAGGCTTGATGATCTTCTGAGGCCCTTTCCAGCTTGGGCTGTTCTCTAATCTGTGAGTTCTGTGATCCAGGCTTGTATCTGTTTCCAGAGGTCTATATCTGGGCAGTGGTAAAAATCAGCAGCTCTGACTTACTGGAGTAAGAAGTCTGTTGCCTCGATACTGAGAAGCTGTGTGGTCTAGTTGGATGGAATGGCACGGTGTTCCTAAATTCTAATCCTTTGGGAGCAGGTGATGCTACTAAGAAGGTTAAGAATTAATTGTTAGGCCTATTCTTAAAGACTGTAAAAGTGTAATTCTAATGAGCTAGAAAAAATCCTATTAGGATAGTTTAAATAAGTTTTGCAGTGAGACTTTTTACCAATGATTATAAATTGTTTAAAGTAACATAAGTGTATTTACTTTGGAGAGTGAAATAATGCTTTATGGGATTGTGATCATCTGGCCCTTTGGGGTGGCTTATTCATTTGATGATTTATGCTAGCCACAACTTTCACTCTGTCTAATAACCTCTACAGATGTAATAAGGAAAGGAGATTGAAGTTGCTGTTAACGTATGCACAGAGCTCCAGTTAGTTTTTGTAAAACCTAGTTAAGGCACTTTGCTTTCATAATGATAGGATATATACCCACCTTGCGTTCTGTAGGTATGGTTGTCAATCCCCTCAACATAAACTAATAGCTGTAAATAGCTGTATAGCTTTGGCATTTGTTTCTCAACCCTTTGTCTCTGGAAACCAGCATTATGCAGTTCAGTTGTCTGCTTGTCTCATCTTCCTCCATTACCAGCCAATAAATTTTGAATTCTGTGGTAAAGTTGAACTAAATTAAGTGCTGAGACAAGTTCCAGAAGAGGTTGTGGAAGGTCCCTTGCTGGAGGCTTGCAGCACCCAACTGTATATGTACCCCATGTGGGCTGGTCAAAATCTGCTAGCAGACCTTCCTCTGGGCAGGGAGCTGGACTGGAGACTGCCTGAGGTCCCTTTCAGCCCACTGATGCTGCAGTCCTAAGTCTGAAGAATTAGGGATCCAAATAATAATTTAAGTTCTTCCTGAGCTGTAGGTGGGAGAGAGATCCTGTTAGTGCTCAGCCTGTGGGGAAAAAGCTGTGGCATGTGCTCAACCCTAATTAGAGACTGGAGAGGAAAATAGTTGAGAGACTACTGAGCAAAAGGAAAAACTGTAGCTTTACATATCAGCATTGACCAAATCTATAGGAAAGTAGACCTACTTTTGCTAGTTTCCGTGCTTTACATAAGGGCAAGATGCTGCTTCAGCTCTCCCAGTTCAAATACTACCAATATTTTCTGTCTCAAAGCTTTTTCTCTACCCCATCTACAGGCACGCACTTTGATGTATCTGAATTGGTACAAATCTATTTGGTGACTTTCTGTCCCCCTCTTTGTTGGTGTTACGTTATGCAGTAAGTTTATAGTACGTTTTAAATCCCGCCATAATTCTTAAGAAGGTTTGCATTTCAAGGAATACAGTTCAGAGAGAAATGTCTTGTGACAAAGTGTGGATTGCTAGATAAATGGTAATGCATGCTAGGGTCACTTAAGTTTTATGAACACGGCCATTTAATAAACTGAAAGTATGGAACAGTTGGACTCGGCAGATTTGCTTTATGATGTGAAGGAGGCTTATATTGCTTTTAATAGGTATCTGCATTATTTTCCTTGCCTTTGCAAAGGGTTGTATGCAATCCCATACCCTCAGAGCAAGCTGACTTCTTGACATTGTGAAAGTTTTGTATGGGAAACCAGGGAAGAGGAGATGTCTCTGTGTCTGTATGTGTTTTAAGATACCATGAGCTCTGCGGCTTCCGCTCCAGGCTGTGTAGATGAAGTGAGACATCCTTGGCATTCTCCCCCATAGAATCATTAAGGTTGGAAAAGACCACTAAGATCATCACCTCCACCCGTCAACCCATCACCACCATGCCCACTGACCTTGTCCCTCATTGCCATGTTTTCTTGTTTCTTGGAGTCACTGTTCCTGGAGGTGTTCTCTACTTTCAGCCTGTTCCAATGCATTACCAAACTTTATGCTGAAGTTCTTTGCTCTTGCCATGATGTGTGCCTAATTTAGTGGCTTTTCTGTTTCTGCTGGCAAGCTGGATGTATGCACAGAATCTAAAGTATCTGTGCTCAGTACTTGTAAAGAACCCGAAGATTTGTGCTGTTATGTAGCAAGCTGCTGAGAATAGCAAGGATGCAGAATGTTCTTCTCTTGGAGAGAACAAACTCGCCAGCATGTTCATTAGGAAGCTTGTGTCACCAAGGATGGAAGGCTTCAACAGTAGTTATGTGCTACAGGCATTTGGAGGCTTAAGACTGGATTTCCAGGTGGAGGTCAGAGGTACCGAGTTCAAGGGACTTGCTAGAGGTCGAGTGGGAAAGCCTGTAGGAGGGTACAGCACTGAGCCCACATCTCTTACATCACATCAGCACTCCTTTCACTTGATGCTAATGTGTTTTCTGCTAAGGGTCAGAGGGTAAAATGTAATTCTAAGTGGTTATGTCTGGAGAGTGAAGAAATGGTCATCTTGAAGAACTGCCTTTTTTAAGAGATTAAAAGTACAAATCAAAAATAGGCTCGAGTCTCTTTAATTGTAGGATTTTTTGTTTAATTGTGGTATCTTCATGTTGTACATTTGATAGCTACCAAAACCCTTGACATATCCAGTCGTGCTCATTGCAATAGACGTAATTACAGAACCATGGTAGATAGCTTAAAAACATTTAAGGTCAGAACGCTAATACAGTCATTAAGAGTAATTTTCAGTTATGGATCCAAAGTTCAAAATACTTGAATATGCAGCCTAATTTTCAAGGTGTTGGGCCATTGCTACAGGTAGTTGTGGTGCTTTTTGAAAAATTAGGTGCTTAGAATTAATGTATCTGGAAATTTTAAGCAAGAGCCTTGTATTTAAGCAACTGTACTGTGCCTTACATACTTCTTGAGGTAAATAGACTTCTTTCCACATAAACCTGTCTCTTAAAGTATGGGACAGTAACTAAATGGAACGGATGTACCTTTGAGAAACTCCATTTTGTAGGATATTCTGATCTTAATTTTTTCCTTGCTGCTTTGGAAGTATGTCAGAAACAAGAGAACTAGTCACAATGGAAAGTCAGGTAAAAACACTTGCTTTACGTTTTGTACTTGTGGCTATTACTGCATAAGTTCTACCAAGAAATAGAAAATTCTTACTTGAAAATTCCGGAGTTTGAGTTGTCAAATATGACTCCACTTCAGCATTTCAGTGAGATGATCTTGATGTTGGGTTGTATAAGACAAGAACTTCGGCCTAAAGAGGGAACACAAGGATTAAAATATTGTATGCATATGCTCAGAGCAAGCCTGCTGCTAAGCACGTAGGTGTTGTATATCACTTAGAGTCTTTTCAGTGTTGATAGTTGATTGCAGTGTTAGATATGAATTGCAGTGATAGACACGAGGAAAAAGTACACTCCTTTAAGGTGAAAGCTAACCTCTTGCTTGCTAAGGTTGTCAGGCACCTGAACTGCCAGTGGATGAGAACTGGTGTTACTTGTGGCGTAGGCTCATTGTTGCCAACCCCAATACAAAAACGGCTGCTGGCCTGCCCCTTCCTATGCTGGAGCCTTACCTGGAGGGAACTGGATGTCACTGAATATAATTAAAAACATATGTGGGCTTCTGTGAACTTGTTGAGGAGGAAGCCTTCCAAAGATCTTGATCAATGATTTTTCTTTAGAACGGGTGCAATACTTTAGGTGAATATTGAATTCTTCTCCTATTGGGGTGTGTTGGCAGGCCATTGAATTTCCAGGCTTTCTTGCTGTGGGAACTCTTGCACTCTTGCTTAAACTCTAGACTCTACAGTATAAGCAAGCTAGCGAGCTACAGACAGTGATATCTGTGGTGAGTTGTGGGAGCAAGCTGAACGTCTGGAAGGAGGTTGTTATTGCTCTGTTCCCGTGTGAGATCTTAGATGTATCAATCCTCTGAGAATAAGAATTTCTCTCTGAGGTGGTTGGAAATAGCTTGGAAAATTCCTCAGTGCCAAGCATACACAGGTAGAGGATGTGCATCATCCTGTTGCTTTTGTTGCAGCAAAAGAACGTTGGTTTATTAGGTGCAGTTTGAGTATGTGGTAAAGGGTAATACCATATACTGTTCATGTCCCTTGCAAGTTCTCAGCTGAGAGCTGCCAAGAAGTAGTGAACTTTGGTTCAAATGCACTTGGAACAATTGGGAAGCAAATAGAGTGCTTCATTACATTGGCTTTTGTTTCTTTGGCTGTTGGTTGGAAAATGACTGTTTCCTCTAATACTAACTAGACTCTGTACCAGTTGTGAGCTTGTCATACAGTTCCAGCAAAACTAGAGTTGGCTGAACTCTTTTGTTAGTCTTTGAAACCAGACTGGGAAATGCATGCAGACTATAACAACCAGTGAACTGAATTGGCTTTTTAAAGTATTTAATTGAACTTGAGTTGATTATTTCCAGGACGTTTCATGTCCAAGAACAGTTTCTGAAGTCTTCTCAAAAGCACTGTGGTGTGGTGGTTTTTTATTATGCTAATAATTGCTCTTCAAGTCATTTTACAATTATTATTTAATTTGATGTCCAGTGAGTAAGTACAATTATCCTGACTGTATACAGTTATCCTCAGTCTACCCATCTGCAGAGTTTGTTTCCCGAAGGCTATACATGGAGTTCATGTCAAAGCCTAGAATGAAATGTTGGATCCCTGTTCCTGCAATTAGGCCATACGCTGTTCTGTATAGCAAAACAATTCATGACTCAGCCACCTAATTGCAGTGGGACTTCCAACAAGCTCTTTAACATCTCCTCATTTATAGAAATGATTTTAAGAAGCGATTTTAAGGCTTTTTTTTAGGTGCGAGTTGTTGCTGAAGTAATTAAATCCTTACACAATATAGCTTGTGAAACTGGATGTTAAATGCAATTAATTGGCAGACTGGAATTACTTGTTTGTGTAAGACTTGTGGGGTTTTTACAGCTGTCAGTTTCAGATTTACCTGAGAATCTGCAGTAACTTCTGTATTGTAGAGAGCTCAAACTGCAGAAACCTACTTATTTTTAGGTTTATATATATGTAATCTCCTGACACTCTTGATTTATGTATACAGGTACAGGCACATCTTCATTGGCATGTATTTGTAGAAACCCATGGAGAAAAGAGTTCTGTAGACTGGGCGTGTGCTGTTGATTTAACCTATGATGTTAAAATTCTTAAAACTATCAAAATACAAGGAATACAGGGTCTGGAGAAAGGGAAATGTCCTCTATGGCTACGTTTCTTAAGGTAAACAGGTGTATTTTAACTGTTGAGGATTTTACACGAAACATCCAGGGAGTTTTGCAAAAGGGGTAAGAAAATGTCTTGGAATAAATTCTTTCTCTTGACAAGGAAAGTTCAAGTTATAACAGATTAACTGCAGGCAGGCAAAATTTGCAAGCTACATTACAAAATAATGTTTAGTAATAGATACATATGAATTTGTAAACAGTATAATAAATTAAACTGCTATTTATAGTACTTCATTTCATAGTGCCCAGAACTATTTTACTCTGTCTTTTGGCAAGATTCTTGTCACATTTTTTTCTATCAGCCTAAAGTGAAGAATAATAATTTTTTTTCTGACTTTCTGATTTTATTTGTGTCATCATTTTCTGTAGTATCTTTACCACTTCCATGACTTTTCTTTTTGAAATGATATGAGAAGTGCCACAAACATCCTCAAAAAAGGAGGAGAGGGGAAAAAAAGCACTTAATGCCTATGAAGATAACAAATGTGGTATCAAATTGAAGACTCCTTTTGATGATTAGGAAATGTTATTGTGGATAGATATCTTTTTTATATTTCGGTGGTCTTGGCATTTAACATGTAAAGCTAGAAGTCCATACACCTTTCCGTAACGTTCAGTGGGAATTAAGGTAGTCATAAAAACACTCTTCAAGGAGGCATTTTTTCACTGTATTTGTTCTTATTATACAGAACGTTTCTGCATCTTAGTTGAAGGTGTTTGGCTCTCATGTGAAGCTCAAGCAAAAGTCCTAGAAAAGATGCAGTGTCTCCTGAAGATGCAATTAAAAAGCAGGAGCCCCACTGAGCTTTTGTCTTCTCCTATACTTTACAGATTTAGGGGTACTGGGCAATCTCAGTTTAAGGGAATGAGATCTATTAGTCAGCTCGGTGTACACTTTTCAATTCTTATTTTCTGTTCCTCGTTTTATTATGTTTTCACTTCACACCATCTTTTTCATCTTTATCCTGCGACAGCTCTAACCAGAAATGTGAGAAGCACCTTGTAAATGTGAAAGCAATTCAGATGTGCTGTTGGGGTACTGCCTGTGTTTTTCCCTCTCTCAATAAAGCTGGAGGTAGAAAAATGCAAGGTAAAAATCTATGCGGGTCATTTACATACCATTCATCTGGAGACGTTCTAAATGTTTAACAAGTTAATTAAGCCGTTACTCAAAGTATACATATTAATCTAAACAGAAACGTGGGTGTGTGTGCCATGTAAGCTGAGATAAAATATAAAAACTGTTTATCACTGTGGCGTGTGAGGCTGCATGGGCAGTGGTGCGTAGCTGAGCTGCATTAAACATTTAAAGTCTATGTATTTCCTGGCTCCA
>PPHD01017665.1:0-11947 GCA_002909625.1 Bambusicola thoracicus
TTCCCCCAGTTTGTATAAATACCTGGAATTGCTCCAGCCCAAGTGCAGTACCTTGCATTTGGCCTTGTTGAACCTCATTAGATTCTCATGGGCCCACTTCTCCAGCCTGTCCAGGTCCCTCTTCCATATGGTGTTCTTTCTTTTTCTGTGTGAGCATTCATGGGACTGTATTCGCATAAAATTTGCAATATTCCAATGTCGCCACCATTATTTTCAATGCATTGAAGCCAATATTAATCTCTGTACTCAGTTCCCTGTTGTAATCTACTGTTTGGTAAGGGTGAGTTGATCAAGATGCACTTCATTCAGTGATGTGACATCTGTACATGGACACCTTGGACATGGCTTGTCTCTCACGTTGCTGTTGTCACTGTTGAAATGTACTCAGTTGATATCCATGGTTTGGTCTCCACAAATGCTCTGCAAGCATCAATAAATGTCAATGGATGAATTTTTTTTCCATATGGAAGCATTCAATGACACACATTTGCTTCAGTTGCATTTCCATGACAGATGCCATTCTGTCAGACTGACCCTCTGATGCTATCTTTCACATGACAACAAAATGTAATGGAATATTGGAGGAAAGGTTGACTCTAATACCATAGCACCAACATCAACCTCTGACATCATGGACCAACATAACAAAAAAGGAGGCATTACTTTTATAGCAGCCACTGTGTATGTATTAATTTCTCTCTTCCTGAGGCAGCCATCCATCATCATTACCAGAAATGAGATATTAGACTAGTTGGGCTCTTTTCTTATCCAGTTTTATGTTCTTACAGATTTAGAAGAAAGAAAAATGAAGAAGCACAGGAAAATTTTAATAAGTACAGTCATCTCATTAATAGTGTAAGAGGACTAAGGACTGTAGGTGGGAAGATGCAGTGTTGTGACAAACTTTAAAACTGCGGACAAAATGTTACAACTTTTCAGTTAAAAAACACCAGAAACTTGCTGTAAAAGAACTAACTTGGTAAGTGCAGGAAGAAAGTAGTAATGCTTATAACAGCAAGTTTGATGTGCTGAAAAAGAGCAAACTGGGATGCAGAATATAACTTCTGTAAGTGTACTATACCATGCATGTCAGGGAATAACAATTTTTAAGAGAAAACTGAGACTCTGGATTGAGGTGCTTACTTCCTGCTAATCATGCTTACTTCCTGCTAAGAATTCCAGGTAGTTAAATGCATGAGACACTTCATATATAAAAATTAGTTTATTACATGCAGGAAAACTATGTGTTTGATTCTAATTTTATAATAGAATTAGGTCTTGCTATATTTGCATGTAATACTAGAATTATGACCATTAATCTTGATGGAATTACACCTGTGTTTTTCATTCTATTGATGAAATAGGAAATATATAGAGATAGTGAAAGAGGAAAAAAATGACAATGGTATACTTCACCAGTCACCATTCAAACTCTCTGACTTCAGAGATTTGTTCATCAGGATTTCTAGTACACAAGAGAAGATAGAAAAAAAAGGAACATTCTGTAGGAGAAAGCTGGAGAAACAAATATGTGTAAGTTTAAGAAACACTGGTCTCTACATGAAGCATCAACCAAAAACCTATAGTGTGTATAATTTTGAGTGTGTCAATTGTTATAAACATAATTAAAACCAAACTGCCTTTTCTTCTGGACTTCTTTTGACTGGTTCAAATGCAGATGAATGTGAAAGTCACTAAGAGTTTGGTTTGGTAGCAAAATTTCTTCAGGATAGATGGATACATTTGGATACATTGTGTTTTTCAATTATTCTTGGAGATGCTACAATTTTAGTGTGCTATTGCAGTTCATCTCCATCTGTTTTGAGTTTTTACATTTTTGTAATCTCTTTAAATGTACGTAATGCTTGACCAGCCTGAGAACCTTCTACCATGGAATGAATGAATAGATTGGTACGCAAGCAGACAACAGTAGATATTGATCATCGTGACTTCAGCAAGACTTTTAACACTGACATGTAAGATTCTCACAGTCAAGCTGCTGAAATACGGCTGAATGAGCAGACAGTGAACTATATACTAGCTGAACAGTGAGATCCACAGGGTAGTTAACAACAGCAAAAAGTCTAGTTGGAGGAAACTGACTAACTGTATATCCCAGAGGTCAGTATTGGATATCATCACATTTAATATCTGCATTAATAATCTAGATGATGGAGTAGAATGTACCTTCAGGTGGTAACACATATCATGGAGGAGTGGTTTATATGTCAAAGGCTCATGCTGCCATCCGGAGGGACCAGGACAGGCTGGAGAAATGGGCTGACAGGAACCTCATGAAAATCAAAAAGGAGAAGTGCAGACACCTGCTTCTAGCAAGGAAGAACTCAAGGCAACAGAATATGCTGGGGGCAGCCCAGTTGTAAGACAGTTTGGCAGAAAAGGCCCTGGGGGTCCTAGTAGATAGCAAGCTGACCCTGAATGAGCAATATACTCTTGCTATAAAGAAAGATATTCGTTTTCATGGCTGAGTTACACCAAGTATTGCCAACAGGTAAAGAGAAGTGATCCTGACCCTTTATTTAGCAGTGATATGGCTTCACTGGCATTAGATGGAACTGCTGGAGTGGGTCCATTGCAGGGGCACAAAGATGATGAAGGGACTATGGCATTTCTTTTATGAGGAGAGCCTGAGAGGGCTGGTATTGTTCAGCCTGGAGAATAGGAGTATTGGGTGGATCCTGTCAATGTATATAAAAATCTGAAGGGTGCAGAAAGGATAGGGCCAGGCTGTTTTAAATGGTGCGTGACAGGACAATAAGCAATGTGTACACACTGGAACACATATCAGGAAGAACTTTTGTACTTTGAGAGTGACTGTGCACTGACACAGGTTGCCCTGAGAGGTTGTGGAATGTCCCTGCTAGAGATACTTCCTAACTCCTTGGACCTGGTCCTGGTCAGCCTGCATTAGGTGTTGCTGCTTGAGCACGGAGGGAGTTTGGACCAAATAATAATAAGAGGTCCCTGAAAATGTCAGCCACTTTGTGATTCTGTGATTCTGTAATACATCTGCCACATCAGTAATAAAGGTCACGATCTGTCTCTTTGTGGATCTTGAAGTGCTACGTAAGGAAGCTCTTGTTCAGAATGCCTGATTTCTCTTTTAATAATAACATCAAATTATGATGACTGACATATGAAGGCAGTGTTCCAAGTTTGCATTCATGGAAGTTGTCTATTACCTGAAAACCAGTTGGCTTAAACATTTCCCTCTTTCCTAATGGAACTGTGGTTATTACAGAGAATATTCCTGAAGACTGGAATAATAAACCTAATGAAGGTCACTTCATGAATAAGGAATAACGTTGGAAATTTCCCATGATATGGACATCGAGTCTAGTAAAACAACTTTAACTTTCTGTCTGTATTTCCACAATACACATCTGGTTGTGGTTATGTAGGTAAGGAAATGAACACCTCTACCTAAATTTTTTTTTCCTGTGTTTCTTCAAAAGATTAAGTACATATTTATGAAGTAACAATACAGTGTGGATTTTGTGCAGGAAAACTAGAAATTCTTCAGTGGTTAGAGTGAATACTTTCATTTAAGATCAGAAATAATGTTGCTTGTATCTAAGTTTATCTTTAGATGTGTACATGTCCATCTTTAACATTTTTTTTTAATGAAGGAATGATTTTCCTCTGAATTGGCACATTCCAGATCACCTTACATTTCAATATCATTTTCCAGTGTTCTGAATGTCCTGAAAAGTAATGGTCCTTGCCATTCATTAATTAGACTCTAAAAGACTAAGTGCTGTTCTGTTTCAGAAAAAGATAAAGCTGAAGGCAGGTACTGTCATACAGATCTGAAGTATATAAACTCAAATAAACTTTCAGTAAGTTTCAGTAAGAGGATTGTCACTTTAAGATCTTAGCTGGAAATATGATTATGTATTTAGATTACTTCCCAAACCTAAAAATAATGTGGGTGAGAAAAGCATTAAAGTATTAATATATACCCTATATGCAATTACCATTCTGAGTATATGCTACAAAAATGGAAGGTGGATATATACTGTTATTTCACTTGATCTGAACTGTATTTTATTCTACTTTTCAAAATATTACTCCTAACATTATGTAATACTTGCCAAACTCCCTTCCTTTCAAAAGTTCTCAATTTAAAAAGATAGTGTAATAGAGAGGTTATGTTTCATCTTATTCACAATTGTTTAGAAAACTCTCCTTCTGATGAACACTTCTGTAGGGACTATATAAACGGTTATATAAAAATTATACCAGGAACGCCACTCTATATGTCTTTTAAAAGTGGAAGCAAAGAGAAGAGCTGGTGATATCTCGTCTACCTGCTTCACATTGGTTTGATTGATTGAGAACTGCTGCCTCAGTTCTTCACAAACTAAATATGTAGATCCAAATGACTATGGCATATGCTGCTTTACTTGGAATTTAGTTGGAGGATAAAATAAAGAAGTAGTTTTTAATGGTGACCTCTGTAAATCTTCTCTGTCTTTTATACTAAGCTGTTTTTGCTAAACCCACACACCAATGCTCAGATTATTAATTCTGCCACACACATTTCTTCTGAGAAGGTATCATTAAAAAGACCTTTTTCTATTACTATTACTCAAGCTTCTTTTCAGTTCTTGACAGAGGATTATAAGAGGATAAACAGAGCTGCTAAACGGATAATTCCTTAGCCAAAAATTGATAACAGTAAGTGACTTCTTGTCAGTGTCCATGGCATCAGATAATTCTTTTTTTATTGGCCTGAAGCTCAGTAAATGATTCCTGTGGCTGCAGGATGCACAAGTCTCTGTGTGCATATACCTGAGGCCAGCTGATGTAATGCCCAAATGCCAAGGCATGTGAGAATATATCGAATGTCTTCTGTATTTATTTAGTCCCAGGGCATAGAATCAATTCACTTGATAGGTGCCAAATGAATTTAAAGTACAGTGTGCTACTGAAGAGCATTTTTTCTACCTCTAATGAAGTGAGTTTTATGTAAGACTCGAGATATTTTTTGCCAAAAGCTTTTATTAGTAGCAACAGCTATTAAATAATAATAATAATAATAATTTAAGCTTGAGCATTTACTTAAGAAAGGAGGTATTTGATGTGAAGCTGATAAAGTTACAGGATGCACAGGAGGTTGAATAGTTGATAAACCAAAGTAGTGACTAAGGTTGCTTGGAAATATTTTATTTTTGTACCAGAGATAGAGAAGATGGATTTAGGAGTACAGTTGTTCAGGTGCCAGAAAGTTTATTGGTAGGCCTTGGAGAAGAGAGAGGATAATGATTCTATGATTCTATGATAAATTTCTTGCAAGTTAGCTAAAGGAAGTAAAGAAAGTTGTTGAAGAGGAAAGAGGAAGTGGATCGAAAGAAAAGAGGCCTCTTGAATTCCTGGATCTTCATTTTACTGCCAGTGAATGATGGGAAGAGTGATCAAAGCACAAAAAAACAAGCAAGAGGAGGTAGAAGCTTTAGCTAAGGCCCAGAACTGCAACAACACTGGCATAAGTGTAACTTGGTGGGAAGAGTCTTCTGACTGGTGTGCTGTGATGAACAGTTCTAAGATTTCAGTAGGGCTGGGCATGGCAGGTGAGGCAGGGGACAGTGTTGTGTATGAAGGAGGAGCTGGGCTACATGGAGCTTGATGCTGGTGATGACATGATTGAGATTATCTGGGTAACGATTAAGGATCAAGCAAATAAAGTGCATATCATTTAATGAACTTCAATACCCATGCCCTTATGGTGACTCTGCCAAAAAAGCAACCGGCATTATCACATAGATCACAGAATCACAGAATCACAGAATGTCAGGGACTGGAAGGGACCTCAAAAGATCATCTAGTCCAATGCCCATTCCAGAGCAGGAACACCTCGATTAGGTCGCACAGGAATGTGTCCAGGTGGGTTTTGAATGTTTCCACAGAAGGAGACCCCACAACCTCTCTGGGCAGCCTAGTCCAGCGTTCTGTTACCCTTACTGTGAAGAAGTTTTTTCTCATACTTAATGTGGAACCTCCTATAGAATCACAGAATCATAGAATAGCTCAGGTTGGAAAAGACCCTAAAGACCATCGAGTCCAACCACAACCTAACCATACTACCCTAACTCTAACAACTCTCCCCTAAATCATGTCCCTGAGCACCACATCCAAACGGTTTTTAAACACATCCAGGGATGGTGACTCAACCACCTCCCTGGGGAGCCTACTCCAGTGCTTAACAACCCTTTCTGTAAAGAGGTGTTTCCTAATATCCAACTAATATCCAAAACTTATCCTGGCACAACTTGAGGCTGTTTCCCCTCATCCTGTTACTTGGTACCAGTGAGAAGAGACCAACCCCACTCTCACTGTAAGCACCTTTCAGATATTGGAAGAGAGCAATACGGTCTCCTGTCAGCCTCCTTTTCCCCAAACTAAACAGCCCCACTTCCTTCAGTCCCTTCTTGTAGGACATATTCTCCAAGCCAAAAACAGGCTTTGTTGCCCTTCTGTGGATATGCTCTAGCAACTCAGTGTTCTTTCTGGACCCCAAAACTGAACGCACTACTCGAGGTGAGACCTTACCAGTGCTGACTACAGGGATAGGATTACTTCCCCACACCATTCCTGGTACAAGCCAGGGTGCCATTGGCCTTCTTTGCCACCCGGGCACACTGCTGGTTCATATGCAGCCAACTGTCCATCAGTACACCAAGGTTCTCTTCTATCAGAAAGCTTTCCAGCCCCTCCTCCTCAAGCCTATAGGGTTGCCTGGGGTTGTTGTAACCAAAATGCAGGACCTGACACTTGGCCCTATTGAAACTCATGCAGTTAACCTTGGGCCATCGATCCAGCCTATCCAGATCCCTCTGTAGTGCCCTTCTCAGGCAGATCAACACTCCCTCCCAGCTTGGTGGCGTGTGCATACTTACTGAGGGTGCACTCAATCCCCTCATCAAGACTATTAAGCTTGCACCCATTGCTCCTTGTCTTATCACTGGATGTCACCAAGAAAAGCCTGGCTCCATCCTCATGACACTCACCCGTTACATATTTCTAAACATTAATGAGGTCAGGTCTCCATCCCCTCTTCTTCAAGTTAAAGAGATCCAGCTCCCTCAGCCTTTCCTCTTAAAGGAGATGCTCTGCACCCTTGATCATCATTGCAGCTCTGCGCTGGACTTTCTTAAGCAGTTCCCTGTCCTTGAACTGAGTGGCCCAGAACCAGAGACGAGATTCCAGATGTAGTCTCACCAGGGCAGAGTAGAAGGGGGAAACTCTCTCGACCTACTAGCCACGCCCCTTCTAATATGTCTCAGGATGCCATTGGCCTTCTTGGCCACAAGAATTGGCACAGTGCTCGTGGTCATCCTGCTGACCACCAGGACCCCAAACATTAACAGGTCGAGCAAGCCCCTCAAGCACGCTGATGATAACTTCTTGGTACAAGTACTAAGAGAGTTTACTAGGAAAGCTACATGTTGTCTCTGCCACTCCTCCACGTGTCCCTCCCACGGCTGCCGTCCATCTCAAGCGGTCCCTGCTGGCTTCCCACAGGCCGCAGCACTGCCGTCACCACTCTGACACGGCTCCGTACTGCGGCGCCCACCCTTCGGGCGCCTCTCGGGCACCGTCCCTGAGAGCGGCGGCTCCCCCGGCCCTCCCTTCTAACCTCGAGCCGCTCCCCACGGCCCGCAACTCTGGCCCGGGACCGCACCCGCGGGTATCCGTGGGCCGGGCCTCCTCCGTGGCCACACGGGGAGCTGCGCTCCGCGCAGTGCCCCCGTGCTGCAGGGGGACGGCCGGCTCCTCCTTCGGCCTCTTCTGAGCCGTAGGGAGCTGCTGCTCCGAGCCCGAAATGCCTCCCGCCCTCCTGCGCTGAACCGGGCGAGAAACCTTTTCCAATAATCCAAGCACAGGCAGAACTCGCTATAATTCACGTTTTATTTCATGCTTTTGCAGGAGTGGGTGACCTACCAGGTAGGCACACCACGCTGGAAAAATACAACAGTTTACTTTCCCTGTTGCCCGACTACAAGTGAGCCCTTCCCATTTCCCCATTAGCTTAGTTATTCAGGGTTTGTGTTTTTCTCAGTTAACCTGTTCCTTGCTCTTCCTCTCCCCAGTAGGTACCCTCTTTTGTTTTGTTTCCTTTGTTCATACATACTTTGTAATCTGGATGCAGAGTTTGTTGCTTTGACCAACTAGAGTTATCTTTGTGTCCTGCTTGACAAAGTCCATCCTCCCTCTGTCCTGTCAAGCAAGCAAGATTTACAAGTAGTTGATAAAGCCTATCTCTCTTTGTCCTGTCAAGCAAGCGGAATTTACAAGTAGTTGCCAAGCTAGCACCTCCTGCCATATATCTACAAGATAAGTTTGTTTAACCAATTCTTCTTCTCAGATTTTATTTTGCAAGGACATCTTATCTTTTCTTCTTTCACCTCAATCCCCCCTTTTCCTTTCTACCATTTAATTGTCCTTGCAAACCTTTTCTAGCATAGCCCTTATTATTTCTTACTGGTATTCTTCCTGTTATCTCTCAAAAATGCACACTCTTTTCTTTGAGCCTAACCATAAGCAGAAACTTACCTTGTATCACGAGCCCTAATGCACATCCCTTTGGCTTCACAACATTCAGTTGCTATGCAAATACAACATCTCTTCCCCACACCTGGGTGCATGCAGGGCCACTTCTCTCCCATTTCTCACTCTCTTCCCGCTGATGCTGTGCAGCAGCTTTTTCCTTTTCCTTTAAACCTAGTCTCAGATCTGGAAGTGGTGAGTCCCTGCTGGAGCAGCTGGAGCAGGTATGTTCTGATATGGGGCAGTGCTGGGCCCTGTGGCCCAGCATGCAGAGGCTACTTTACTCCTGCAGCCCCCTCCCCCCCCCCCATTACCAAAATCTTGCCACATAAACTCCATACAGCCACCAATACTTTGTCCCTTGTTGTGAGGAAAGCAGACTTCAGGCTGCTCAAGGAACTAATTGGCAAGGCCTCCTGGGAAAGTTCCTTTGAAGTCTGTAGTGTCTTAACAGTGCTGATTACTTTTTAAGTACCACCTCTTAATAGCATGAAGCAGGCAATTCCAAAATGTCAGAAATCCAGCAAGTGTGGGAGAGAAGGTCAATTTGGTTGAGCTGAGGGATCTTATAGAGCATGGGCAGACATGGAAGGACAATAATGGTGCTGTTTGCCATTGTAAGGAGAAATTTGTATGGTCAAAGCTTGAACAGAGTTGAAGTTGCACAGTCCTGTGGGGAAAATAAAAAAGGCTTTTTAAAGTATGTTAATAGCAAACAGAGGACAAGAGATAGCATTTATCCATTACTTGATGAGGATGATTATCTCACAAATGGAGACGTAGGTAATACAAAGATAATTAATTACTTCTTCACCTCTGTCTTTGACCTCAGTGATAGAACCTGAGACCTCAGAACTGAGTTAGAGGACCATAACTGTGAGAATGATAAACTCCCAGCAAACTCTGAACTTATGCAGGATATTCTGCTCCAGATGCGTACACATAGATCAATGAATACCAGTGACATTCTTCCCAGGTTACTCAAAGATCTGCTGATGTCACTGACAGGCCTCTCTCCATTATTTATCAACAGTTCAGGTAATCTGGAGAGCTCCCTGTCCATTGGAAGCTGCCAAAAATTAGGATGGGATGTTTGTCTGTTGAGAGGCCTTGCAGAGAGATCCTCACAAATTACAGGTCTGGGCAATCACAGACTAATTGTATGAAATTTAATAAAGCCAGCTGCTGAATTCTGTGCTTGGGACAGTATAGCCCTGCATGTATGTACAGTTTGGGGCATGGTAGTCTGGATTGTAGCTCCATGGAAAGGGGTCTCGGGGTTCTGGTTGATGGCAAGTTGAATCTGAGTCAGCAGTACGTCCTGGCAGCCCCATCAGCCAACTGTACCCAGGGGTGCACCAGGCCCAGCACTACTACTGGGCAAGGGGAGTTTTCCTTTCTGCTCCATGCTGTGCAGCCTTACCCCGGGCACTGTGTGCAGATTTGGTCACCATAGTAAAAGAAAGACAAAAAGCTATTAGAGAGCATCCAAATGAGGCCTATGAAGAGAGTGAAGGTTCTTGAGGGCAAAAGGTGTGAGGAGCGGCTGAGGTCTCTTGGTTTGTCCGGCCCAGAGAAGAGGAAACAGAGGAGAGGCCTCATGGCAGGCTATAGCTCATCACAGGGAGTGGAAGTGTAGGCAGTATCTCTGCTGTCTGGTGATAGCAACAGGACCCAAAGGAAAGTCATGGAGCTCTGTCAGGGGAGGGTCAGGTTGGAGGTTAGGAAAAGGATCTTCTTTGAGAGGGTAGTCAGGCACTGGAAGAGACTCTCCAAGGCAGTGGTCACAGCACCAGTCTGCCAGAGAACAAATGTTTGGACAGTGCTCTCAAATGTATGGCTTGAATTTTGGGTCATCCTGTGTAGAGCCAGAAGTTGGACTTGATGATCCTTTTTCCAGCTTAGGATGGCAATAGGTCTGGGAGCATTCTTTGACCCTCAGAGAAACAGATTTTTTTTGTGTGTGTTTGTAGGACTGTTTCCTTGTTCCTGCTAATGTGCTGCCCTTCCTCCCTATTCCTGGTTCTTTGCATTTAGCATGGAAACAGAAATGGGGTAACAGTCCCAACTGCAAACATTCAGTTTGGAAATAAAAGTAAGAGAGGGCAGTTGAGTGGCAGTGGGAGAAAGATGGATCTTTTTAACCCTCTACTATTCAGCAGCACTTATCCCTGCACCCTAACATAAAGCATGGAAGGTGAAGAGGGACACTGGAAAAAGTGAGAAAAGAAGACAACAGAGAGCAGAATTACAGCCTATTGTCTTCCACCTTTGGGAGAGACAAGAAAGGGAAGAAATGAAAATGCTACACATAGGGCAAATTTTTGCCAGTCTTGCCCCGGGCCAATGAAATTCAGTGTGATTTTGTTAGAAGCTCATTAGCCTTTGAATGCAGATTGGTTAGAGTGAAAAGCAGAATATTCAATATATTGAAATTCTAATATTTGGAGAGAGTATGAAGAAAGAAAGTCCATACATGCATAATAAAATCTAAGTTACACATATAGTTTAACTCCAACAATGAGATGAGCTAGAAGAAAAGAATCTTAAAACAACTTTACACTACTAGGAAAAATAAGCATTTTGGTTCAGACACGTCTGTGCTTTTCAGCGTTTTCCCATTGTGATGAGTCAAGCAGGAGTCTGTCTTGTTGATAGTATCAGTCTCAATGATACATTTGAATGAGGAAATAAAATATATGGTTCTCATACTGAATGTCTGTTGCCTGACAGGTATAACCCAGTTGAGACTAGAAAAATACTCTGAGAAGCTTAAAGGGGTGGAAATCTGGACTGAGTGAAATCATTGGTCCAGCCCAACAACAAGCTGCGTTTATGAAATAGTTTGTATCTGGATCTTTATACTAAACCACTTAGCATTGCTGTGTAGAAGAAAAATAAATTTAATGAAAAAATACATGAATACATGATAGTTTTGAATACCAAATATACTTGTGAAATTCAAACCCAGTTCACAAACAGAAAAACTAAAATTTGATTAATAAATTGTTTTGAATAATTATTAGAGTTCTAAATTAGAATCAACTGGCTTTTTCTATAGAGGTTTGTAATTTGAAGGGTTTTTAAAAGTTTGATATTATTTCTCACTGTCTTTTTATCTGTCTTCTCCATCTTTGTCTCCTCACAATTATTTTCATTAGCAGACACCATGCAATCTTGCCTCTGGCCATGAGCACAGAAATTAATTTCAATGTATTATTTACAGAGGTTGATCAATTCTTCCTGAGTGTGGGTAGTGAAAAGGTAAGAAGCACCATCTCTTGCCTTTAGAAATGCAAGAATGAATGCTGAGCATGAATCAGATGAACTTTTAAAAGGGATGAAACATTAACCCTTTTGATTCCCTGGTCACAGT